>MCJB01002336.1:145835-159308 GCA_002018475.1 Nicotiana obtusifolia | reverse complement strand
CCCCCCCCAAAAAAAAAATCTTTTCTTTCTTTTTCTTTTTTATTTTTTTTCTCTTTGCAATTTTTTTTTTATATTTGTAATTTTTCTCTGAAAAAAACCATAAACTGGAGAATAAAGAATCCTAAACCTAAAAGGAGTTCAAAGTGATTTTTTACCAAATACTTTTATTTAATCTTTCAAAATTTCACTAAAAAAAAAAAACTCCTAAACCTAAAAGAAGTACAAAGCGTTCGAAAGTAAATTTGCAATACTTTTTAAAGCTGATATCGTTGTGAAACTTCCCCTTTTTAATCAGTCTTTCCTTTCCTTTTTCCTCTTTGTAATTTTTGTTTCTTCCTTTTTTTCGTCTTTGCAATTACTTTGATGAAAAAATCCACTAAACTTGAGAAATAAAAAATTTGCATGAACTTTAAATTTTAATTACTTCAATTATTTAAATGCACATGTCTGACATGTTTTGGAAGTTCTAAAACTATAACAATCCTCATGAACAATAACTCTATATATATGATGTTGATATCAATGCAATTATTGAAAATAAATACGCACTTAAGTTTTATAAGTAGTAAGATATAATGCCAAACCTGGTCTAATATAGATATCGCAGAAGCAAGACACCACGAATAGAAAGACTTAGAACTTGCATAGTATTACAGCAAAGACACAATAATAAACCTGTGAAATAATTATTATTTTATAGGTAGAAGAGACTCCTAAATCTAATGTACTAGCGTCACACGTGTACCATATCTTGATGAATATTTTTTTTTAAAATTTCATAATTATTATATTAAAAGCCTTGATTGATTCATAAAATAAATATTTAAGCTTCTGACATTGATGAACATTGATCCTATATAGGTAACTTAATAAATTATGAAACTCTGCCCTATAGAAGTCCTCAATCATCATTTCTTATATTCAACTTAAACTAAGTTTCACTTCTATAATTTCATCTGCTCAACTTCACAAGTAAGCATGCTTCCCTTTTAATTTCAGCAAGAACATCATATTATTTGAAATATCTTATAAAAATTATTGTTATTTAAGTAATCTAATTATGAATTCAAAACTATCGCATTTTGTTTGAAATTGTTTTTAACAATACTACATTTAGTTAAATTATTTTGTGTGACATACTTTTATTGCAAATATTCAAAGATTTGTCGAATAATAAAAATAAAGAAATTGATAACTTTGGTCTTTTAGAAATATGAAAATGAAAGTTGGTCCTACAACTCCTAGAAAAATAAAAGCCTAAAATTATTAATTATGAACCAATATTATACCAAATAATTTGATATTAGACACATCTAATAAAAAAATCCAACAAAATAGTTGATGAGAACTTTAAACTTATCTAAGTAATCATTAAAATATTATTTGGCTTTATAATCAAAAAAAGATATTGCTACAAAACCAAACATCTAAATTTCACTGTTTACTTTTTCTAGTCGATACATAAATTATACATTTATTAAATATAGTTATACACATATTATCATATATGAATTATACATATATTATACATCCGCGGATTATTTTTAATTGAGGATAGCGGCTATTTGTGTTAGTTCTTCATAAAAGAAATACTCACACTTAAAAGATCACAAATAACAATATTAGTTGATCTAAGAAGTCTCGTATTGCAAAGAGTTTAACATCTAATATAAAATTTAACATGGTTAATATAATGTGTTTTAAATAATTAACTTAAAAGTTCAACTTTTAACATAGTTTACGTTGCAAAATTATTGCTAAGGAAAGTATTTTTATAAGTATAATTTTACTCAATAATTTTAAGTTCCTAAATATTAGGAGTTCATACATTATTCAAATAAGGAAAGATTTCATAGCCCTAATTTTAGTTGATTTTAAACAACTCAGTTTAAGGAAAATGATTAAATGACTATTTTGTCTAGTGTGAACTATATTTTAAAAGAATAAAAAAGGTGAAGGACGTGTCGTTAAGGGCCTTCATGCTTTTAATATGTTTTAGGATACGCGCGTTGCGCATGTACCCTATCTCAACGAATACAAAATTGTAGAAAATTACATAAATATTATATTAAAATTTGTGTTTGAGTTATAAATAAAAATTAACAAAAGTTTAAGTTTCTAAAAACTATTGATCCTAATTAGCTAACTTCAACCAAGGAAGAAACTCCTCAAGACCAAAATACAATTGTTCCATTTCGATGATCAATAAGAAATATCATATCAATTGTTTTCAACATATTAGAAAAGACTAAATTACTATTGCAAAAAGTATTATTTAACTGCTACATTTTGATTAATCTACTATTTTTTTTTTTTATTTTGGAGTGAGCTTTCTTTCTTTGTCCAAGCACATAACTATGCATCCGAATATTTTCTTTTATGGAAGAGTCTAAGATTGTAATGGAATAATTGCCGCTAATGGATTCTAAAAGTACCATGTTAATTTATGAGCCAAAAATATGGAGCTTATGTTTAAAAAATCCTCTAAACTTTGCACGAAATCAGTTACATCCCTAAGCAAATTGTACTCTTAATAACCTGTAACGATCTGGCCTGTCGTTTTGAGTGTTATAGTCCCGTTCTCTCATTTACTGCTTACTATTTGCTCAATTTCTATTATGTGACTTGACGAGGTAGTTGGTTTGGTTCCATAGATGTTTCGGAATGAGTTGAGACACTTAGTATCAAGGTTGGAAACTTAAGTTGAAAAGGTTGACCAGATGTCGACTATGTAAATGGCTCTGGAATGGAATTTTGATGGTTCTGATAGCTTCGTTGGGTGATTTTGGACTCAAGAGTGTGTCCGAATAGTGATTTGGAGGTCCGTAGTTGATTTTGGCTTGAAATGGAGAAAGTTGAAAAATTAGAAGTTTTGGAAATTGAGAAGTTTGGTCGAGAATTGACTTTGTAGTTGCCGGGCTCGGATTTTGGTTCCGAAAGTTGGAATAGGTCTGTTCTGTTATTTATGACTTTTGTGCAAAATTTGAGGTTAATCAGACTTGATTTGATATGTTTTGTCATCGAATATAGAAGTTAGGAGTTCATAAGTTCATTAGGCCTGAATTGAGTTGCGATTCGTATTTTTGATGTTGTTTGATGTGATTTGAGGCCTCGACTAATTTCGTATGATATTTTAGAACATGTTGGTATGTTTGGTTGGGGTCTCGAGGGCCTCGGGTGCATTTCGGATGGTTAACAGAGTGAAATAAAACTTTGAAGATTGTTGAAGATTGCTAACGCCTGCTGGTGTTGTGTGTTCTGGTTTCCTTTTATGCGATCGCGTGGATAGGTCCACGATTGAAAAGGGTAGTTGGTCACTGATGGGAATTTGTTCTATGCCATTGCTAGGTGAGTTCTGCGATCGCGTAGCTAGAGCAGTTAATGTATCGCGAACGCGTGGGCGTAGTTGCGTTCGCGAAGAGGAAATGAGGCAGGAGCTGGTCACGCGTTTTGTTCTTCGCCATCGCGTAAAGAAGGTCGCGATAGCGTAGGTCTGAGGAGGCAGTGCTTCGGGTTCGTGTTTGAGCTTTTCGCATTTGCATAGAGTTAATTCTGGGGCAACTTAGTTTTGTGCTTCGCGATCGCGTGACATTTTCCGCGATCGCGATTGAGGGATATCTGTGCAGAACTTAAAGTCTAAAAAATGAGGGTTTGAGTTTATTTCACAATTTGATTTTGGAAGCTCGAATTGAGGCGACTCTTTGAGAGATTTTCAAGAGAGTGATTGGAGTAAGTGATAGTTTTGGTTAAATTACATGAATATATCTTTAATTTCATCATTTAATTAGTGATTGGGTTGAAAAATTTAGGGAAAATGGAGAAAACTTCTTAGGCCGATATTTGGTGATTTGAGCGGGATTTGGTGTCGGATTTGAGTAATTTTGGCATGGTTGGACTCGTGGTTGAATGGGTGTTCGGATTTTGTAACTTTCATCGGATTCAGAGATGTGGGCCTAGGGGTTGACTTTTGAGTTGACTTTTTGACTTTTGATAAAACTTAGCATTTTCAAATGGAATTGATTCTTATAGCTTGAGTTGATTGTATCGAATTGTTTGTGGCTAGATTCGAGGCATTCAGAGGCTGATTCGCGAGGCCAGGGCTTGTTGGAGTAGAGATTTGCACGGTTTGAGGTAAGTAACACTTCTAAACTTGGTTCTGACGGTATGAATTGCTGAAATTACGTACTATGTGATTGATGTTGAGGTCACGCGCATGCTAGGTGATGGGCGTGTGGGTGTGTACCGTAGTAATTGTGATTCAGTCGATTTCATGAAACTTTGTAGCTATCTTATCTGAATATTATTACTGTACTCTATGTGTTAGGGCACTTGAGCTGTGATTTATGTTAGAAATCATGTTTAGGCTATGTGCTGATACTATTGAAACCCACAGTGATCGTTCTTTGCTGTTGATTTATTTGCTTAATTGCAGTTATGTACTCAGTCGCATTCATCATTGCATATCATATCTAGGTCTCTGTTACCATACATTATCACATCATGTATCATTGACTTGAGCTGCTTAGCATGAGTGTTGTGAGCCCGAGAGACTGGAGAGATTGATAACAGAGTGAGGCCGAGGGCCTGTTTGTGAGTGATATTGTTGGGATCCGGTGCACGCCGCAGCGGGCATTATTGACTCATGATAGGATCGATCGGGCTGCACGCCACAGTAGGTATATTGATTCACGATGAGATAGGATTGCGCGCCGCAGCAGGATTTATTAGCGCTTTGGCTGGATCTGCCCCTCCGGAGTCTGCACACCCACAGTGAGAGCAGTTGCTATTGACTCATGATGGGATCGGACTGCACGCTGCAGTGGGTACTGTACAGTGCTGAGCGATTGAGTGTGATGAGTGAGAATTGAGACAGTCAGGTTGAGTACTCTAAGAGTGTGAGTATGGGAAGCTTCCATCGTGTTGCATCACATACGATATGCATGTTGGCATGTAGCTATAGAGATGTCATATTCATCATATCATTCAGACTTGACATATTTTATCTGTTTTGAGTTTAACTGTTAAACCTAGAAGCATGTCTACTTTCCTGTACTGTACCTGCAAATTTTGAGTTTCTCTAAGATATTATTGTCATATGTTCTGTAAATTTTCGTACAGTTTAGTTGTGTATTTGGACTGTATTGTCCGGACTCGTCACTACTTTCAGTCTAAAGGTTAGACTAGTTACTTATTGAGTTGGTTGTACTCATGCTACACCCTGCACTTCGTGTGCAAATCCAGGTATTTTCGAGCACGGTGGTTGTTGATCTTGGAGTTTCAGCCGTTCGGAGATTATCGAGGTAGCTGCCTTGGAGTCCGCAGACCTTGACTCTCCTCCCCTATCTCTCAGTTTTACTTATTCTGTTCTATTTTCTTAGACAGCGTATCAGACTATGTTATTGTACAGATGCTCATGTACTTAGTGACACCCCGGTTTTGGACAATTCTGGTTGAGTTGTGATGTTTTCATCTAGTTTTATGAGACTTTTACTTACTTAAGCTTATTTTCGTATATTGTAAATTTCAAGATGTTGGTATGTGTGAGTTGTCGGCTTGCCTAGTATCATGATAGGCGCCATCATGACACTTGGGATTTTGGGTCGTGACATTACCCATGAAGTTGGCTACATCCCTGGACGTTAACGTGGTAAAGAGCGTAGATATATACACTTTCCTTTAGGCGCGTGAAAGTGAAAAAAAAAATAAGAAAATTAACTTTTGATAAGATGTAATATTTTTCGATCATTAATATAATTATTTATTTATTACAATATAATTATGTATTTCTTCTTGCTTCATCTTAATATACAAATGTATACTTTATCCAATTTTGTATTTTTAATTTCTTTAGATATAATTTCTATTTGATCCAATTGTATATTTTATCTTTTTGGATCAACAACAACATACCCAGTGTAGTCCTACAAGTGGGGTCTGGGGAGTTTTAGCTAAATAAAAATATTTTTAGCTAAAATAATAAAGTACAAATTATGTATTATTTGTTATTTTTTAGATGCAAATAACTATCTATTTTAATTATGTATTTTTATTTTTGGGTCAAATCAATAATAAATTGGCTAGAGCTTTATTATTTTCTTGCTTAATTAAAAAGGTAAAGTCAAAATAATGGAGTTGTAATTATTTTCAAAAATTTACAATATTTTTTAAATGCTACCTACTATGTTATATTTTTTTTGGTCAAAGTAAAAAAAAAATTATTCAACCAATTGTGTATATGTACATCCGCTAGTTCTGTTTGGACTCTCTAGAACTAGCCACCTCTATTCCTCCCTATCTAAAGAGCATTCACTATTTGTATTTACAAACATATCAACTACTCTTAGCTAGGGTAATTGTTTAACCTTTCTAATATCTTCCTCCTTTTCTTGTAATTCTACCCTCTGATGTGTAGTTGGAGAATAATTTTTCTAAGTCTGCGGTGACATTCAAGCCTTTCATTTTGGAATCTTCTAGCATTTCGTTCACTCCATATGTGATCAACAGTTGCAGCGAACAACCATGCCAGTATTTCTTCTCTAGCTCTGCTTCCTCGACTTCTCTTGGACACCCAGTTCACTTCCTCATTCCATGCCTTGGGTTGTCTACTTTCACCCATCCACCTTAGTAAAGAGGTCCAGATGTGTCTTGCATAGCAACATTCAAAGAACAGATGCACTAATGTTTCTGTAACTCCCAATGAACATAGCACACAATCCTTGGGGACATTTATCCTCCATTTCTCTAGTCTGTCAACAGTGGCTAGTCTTTGTCTAATGGCTAGCCATAAAATGAATTGACGTCTGGGTAACTGTCTTACCCCCATAGTGAGATGTTTCCATGGTATCTTCGGATATTGTGGCTGGAAGGATAGATAAGCTTTCTTTATGCTAAATCCACCATCACTGCTGCATTTTTGTAATTCCATATCATGAAACCAACTCCTTACATCAAATATTTTCCTCACGAGCCAGCATGCTTGTGGGGGGAGTCTTCATATTAGCTAGATCTTTATTCTTTATGTAGAATCCATGTATCCAGTGCACCCACAGGGACTCTTTTCTTGAGGTAACTGCCCACAATAGCTTGCAGATGGCTGCTTTATTCTAGAGATTGAAATCTATCAACTTTTGACCTCCTGAAGCCTTTAGCATACATAATGATTACCATGAGATGAATGCTTTCCTTGAGGCTTCACAACTCCCAGTCCATAGAAAGGTTTTGCAGATGGTGGTGATTAGTTGTATAACTTTATTTGGTAACACAAAGATCTGAGCCCAATATGTTTGCATTTCAAAGAGAACACTCTTGATCAGTTGTACTCTCCACTATAAGATAGGAATTTGGTAGTTCAACACCTGATCCTGAAAATCATTTTCTCCGCAATTGGCATACGTTGTTGTATGGTGATCTTCTTGGATGAGAGGGGCACACCCAGATATTTGAATGGCAGCTTACCTAATGCAAATTGCATTTCATTCAGGATCTGACCTTTTAATACTTGTGGAACACCAGAGAAGTATAATGAGCTCTTGTCCAAGTTTGCCTTCAAGCCAGAAACACTAGAGAAGTGGTTGAAAGCTTGAATCATTAGCTGTATGGAAATTCTGTCAGCCCTGCAGCACATAAGCAAGTCATCAGCAAAGTAGATATGCATCAGCTTCATTCTACTACATCTGGGGTGATAATTGAAGTCCGGGTTATGCTACAACTGTTTTAAGGATCTGTTGAGGTATTCCATGACCAAGACAAATAAATATGGAGACATGGGATCACCCTGTCTCATTCATTTATTTGCCATAAACTTTGGAGTGATTCCACCATTTATTAAAATGTAATAACTTACAGTAGTAACATACTCCATGATCCACCCAACAAATTTTCCAGGAAATCCAAATTTTAGAAGAACAACTTTAAGGAAGTCCCTTTCCACCGAGTCATATGCCTTCCTTATATCAAATTTAATAATACATCTAGTAGAGATCCCTGTTTGTGTATAACTTTTGACAAGCTCATGTGCCACAATTACATTATCCAGGATACTCCTTCCAACTATAAATACTGATTGTGAAGATCCAACTATTTGATTTACTACCATTTTGAGTCTGGCAGTGAGAATTCTTGCTATAAGCTTATATAAAGTTGTACAGCATGCTATGAGCCTGTATTCCTTCACATAAGTATGATTTATCACCTTTGGCACTACGGTAAGAGTAGTGCAATTAGCCTCTCTTAGCATTTTCCTAGATTCAAAGAACTGTAAGACAACCTCACTTACATCCTCCCCTATCATATTCCAGTATTCTTTAAAGAATTCTGCATTGAAACCATCCACCCCTGGAGCCTTATCATTTGGTAGATCTCTCAGTGCCTGAAGAATATCCAACCTTGTAACGGGTTGAGTCAGCAGCTTTTGTTGTTCCCTCTGCAAGTAAGGACCATCCTTGGCTATGTGTGTATTTAAACAGGGTAGTTCTTGTGCTTTGCTTCCCAACAACTGTTGAAAAAATGCTATGAATTCTTGTTGCACCTGCTTAAGATCTCTTAGTTTTACTCCATGCTCATTGCATATAGTTGCAATGTTGTTCCTGGAGTGCCTAGCTTTGAGTTGAGCATAAAAAAACTTAGAATTTGAATCGCCATGTGTGATCCAAATAGCTCTAGACTTCTGTCTAAGGACTTTCTCCTGTATTGTGGCCCATTTCTCCAATTCCAGTATTAACTCTTTCTCTTCCATAATCAATTGAGCGTTATACAGGTCTGCTTCCAATTCTTCCTGAGTATCTTTGAGCTTTGTTTCCAGGTCCACAATTTTTTGATCTAGCTTATTCATCTCTTGGTTCATCTGCTGCACAGCAAGTTCTATATGCTTTAACTTCTTGCATACTCGATACATAGCATACCTAGGTATGTTAGATTCCCATACAGACTGCACCACATCTTTGAAATATTGTTGTTGCAATAGAAAATTGAGGAGTCCGAATGGTTTTGGGAGCTTTTGTCTGACAATATTAGTAGTAAGGAGTATAAGAGAGTGGTCTGAACAACCAGGGTTTAGATAATGAGCTTCTATACTACTATACATACTAAACCATTGAGCATTGCCAAATGCCCAATCGATCAAGCTATAAATCATATCTCCAGGATACCTCTTGTTACACCAAGAGTACTGGCATCCCTTCCTTCTGATCTGACCAAGCCTAATCTCATCAATACAGTCTTGAAAATCTTGTGTTTCTATCTGTTGAACTGGTGCTCTATTAATTCTATCATTAATAGATAATATGGTGTTAAAATCACCAAGAATAATCCAAGGGTCGACCATTATACTGTTGATTGATCTCATTTGTCTCCAGATATCTTTTCTTCCATCAATGGCGTTGTATCTATATATGAAAGTTGCATAGAAGGCAAATTGAGAGTCCTTATATTTTACCTTATAGTGAACTATTTGAGGCTTTGAGTACTAGATATCCACTTCCACCTATTGTGGTTTCCAGCAAATCCATATTCTTCCATCTAGGCAGCCTACATAATCACAGTAAACCTGCCACTCTGCCCCTAACTTCCTTTGAATCTTCCTTGCTCTTCTAGCCTTAACTTTTGTCTCAAGGCAGCCCAAAAGAGCCACTTTATTCATAAGCAGAAAGGATTTGAATTCCTTCTGCTTGAAGGGCTTATTTAGCCCTATAATGTTCCATGATCTTTGGATCATGGAGGCTACTTGGTTGGAATAGTGCCTCTTACCACTTTATTAGTGGTAACCTTTGGTTGTATTCTCAATGGACTGAATTGATTCCTTCTGAGCATGAGTTCCAGTTCATCAATTCCCTGGTGTTTATCAGTAGTTATTGGCATTGCTTTCTTTCCCCTGTCAATTACCTTCCTTTGTTGTTTCCCATCCCCTTTAGCTTCTTGTTCATCTTTAGAATACTCTTTGCTAGTATCTTGCTCAGTTACTTGAGCATTAGTCTGATTAGGCATATCCTTAGCTTTCCATTCCAACTTCTTTTGTTTCTTTTTGTTATTTTGTTGAGGCTTTTTAGGTTCTGCTGGTCCCTCCTTGCATTTCCCTGTGGTATGCCCTACTTTCAAGAAATCTTGGCATAACATGGGCTTCCACTCATACTCAATAGATTGTGAGCAGTACTTTCCATTAGGTAGTTCAAGGGAGATTGAATCAGGCAATGACTGGGATATATCCATCTCAATCAGTATCTTAGCATAAGCAATCCTTTACTCTTGAGCAGTTAACTTATCAGTACATACAGGTTTCCCAAGACAACTTGCTATTCTACTCAAATTACCAGGGGCCCAGAACTAAATTGGCAAATTTGGGAACACTACCCACATAGGAACAATTTGAGTAGGTTCGTTATTCATTTGGAACTCTGGATCCCACAGTTTAAGAATAAATGACCTATAATTGAACGTGTATGGTCTTTGTTGGAGAATCGCTGCTTTATCTTCCTCATTCTCAAATTTGAAAATGAAGTACCCATTATTATGAAGAAATACCTGAGGTGTATTGACGAAGTTCTAGACTCCATAGACAAATTTCAGCATTTCCTTGAAAGTAGGGTTACCGCTAACAACATAACCAATTAATGCTAGACTCCACTTCTGATTCTGGTCAGCTATCTCCTGGGGATTTAGCTTGACTACTTTCACTCCATCTTTCATTACTGGTGGGAAGTAGTTAAGCTTCAATCCCGTTTGTTGCCCTCTATTTCCTTTAACTACCTCAGCCATTGTAGGCTTGACTCCACTAGATGTGGCAGAGAAAGTCAATTTCCTCGCCGCATTCAAAGCCCCTACATCAGGCTCCAGAGGAGTTTCTACAATGTCCGGTTGGGGGCCTGTTTGTAGCACTGTAGGAGCACCCCCCTATTCCTGAAAGCCACTGGCCTAATTGAGTCAGTGCTAAGGTTTGGGGAACACCTGACTCTGGTGTTATCTGCCTAGAGGCCAGCGCCGGAGCTTTGGGCGAGGCCGGCGCCGGACCTGGTTTCTTTCTCGTCATCTCAGATTGGGCGCATGTTAGTAAATCCTAACGTGACATGCTACTATGTTGTTTAAGAAGGTAGAATAACTATTCTAGTATTTTCTTTTATTTCCTTGACAGGCCCACACGTTTTGTTTCCCATTCAATAAAAAGTTTCTCAAAACTTGGATAACGACTTCTAAAGTCATTTAATTACTATTGTTTTAGAAGATATCAAAAAACTCAACTAATAATTCTTTAAAAAAAAAATAGTAATTTAAATAAGGAAAGAATCTTATATATAGTTCCTACTAAGTATTATGAGTTTTTACCTAACTAAAATAAGAAAAGATTTAATAGTCAAACTTTAAATTAATTAGAAAAGCCTAAATATTAGAAAAATAATCAATGACTATTTTGTCCAGTGTGAACTCTATGTTAAAAGGGTAAAAAAGGCGAACGACATTTGGCTAAGGGCCTTCGTGCTTTTAATATAACTAGTTTTAGTGTACGTGCGTTTGATAAGTGGGGATTTTGACTGCTTATTAGCACCTTTTAGCTTTGTTTTACTCAGAAAGTATTGAATTGTGTTCCTGAGACTAATAAAATTATGCAAAATTGCAGGAATGCTGGAAGTTTGGTCTCCCGAGATGAAATACGACTCAAAAAGGAGTGTTCCGAAGCACAAGGCAATAAAAGGCGCAGAAGCACAAATGTGCAATCCGCAGAAGGAATTCTGTGGCCACAGAAGAAATTACAGGCCGCAGAATTCCATTTGCGGCCGCAAACCAAGAAGAAAAATTTAGCAAAACTTTTAACAATATGCAGACCGCACATGAATTGTGTAGCCGCAAAACTGGGCTAAGAGTCAAAGATCAGAGAGTATGAAAAAAGACCAAGTCCAGGAGCCTTTGTGAATTGCGGACCGCACAAGAATTGTGCGGCCGCAGAAGATTGCAGAAATGCGCGGCCGCAGAACTCCACTTCCTGCTAGCTGAAGAAATCTGCGGACCGCACATGGAATTATGCGGCCACAGAACCTCCCGAGGAGCATTTTTTGCCGAGATTTTTGGCCTTGTATAAATAGATGAGTTTCATAAAATTAGGTCAAGTTTGAATATCTAAAGTTGCTGTAGCAGTTTTTCTTTACTACTTTAGGAAGTTTTACATTATTTTTGTGTATTTATATTAAATTTCATCATTTTAATCTTCCATTATGAGTTTAATTAGCTTTTCTTCTTTATTTTCTTCAAACCCCATTATGAATAGCTAGTTTTTTACTAGGATTGTAACCCAACCCTAGTGTGTAATCCTTATGGATATCTAAGTTAGTGTTTATTTATGATTGGGTGTTGATTATTTAGCTTAGTTCATGCTTCAATTTTAGAATTAATGGTTGCAAACATTGATTCATGCCTATTTGACCTAATCTCTACTTGAGAAAGAGGGACCTAGTATATGATAACTTAGCTAACAAGGAACTGGGTCAATTGAGAGATTAATTAACCCAATTAAAGGGTTCAACCTAGAGATAGTAATAACCCGACTTGAGTTCTTATCAACTGTTTTGGTTGATAACCATTTGGATTTGAGAAAGCCAAATTAAGCAAAATCACTCTCTGACCGAAAGGTATTGAGTGGGTAACATAGAGTTGAGAGCTATAATACACCCCAATCAACAAAACAAGCATTAACGTCTTTATCCCATTAGGCAAACACCTAGGTTATGGTCACAACCCTAGGCCTTTAAACTATTTTGACAAACACCAAAAACACTTATTCGCTTCAAGTTTCTTTTCTTAGCTTATAATTGCTAGAGTAAAATTAAAATTAGAAATCAAAACCTGTTGTGCAAGTGCAATTTAGCTATTCCTTTCGCTTTCATCAAGTGTATACTCCTAACACCCCTAGTAACTCCCTGTGAAAATCGACCCCGACTCTTGTTGGGTACTATTCTTCCAACGACCGCTTCCACTCACTATTCGGGGTTGACGTGACAATCTCGGGCTAATGTTCTACAAGGTGATCCGAACGTGATCCACCTTCACAAAGAGTTGCATAACCATGGGCAAGCCATTGCCGAATTGACTACCACCATCAATCAACTAGCAACGTCTCAACTTCAACAAGTGCAAAATCTTAAGCAAGTCAATGCCATGGAAGGGGTGAACATGATGGTAAACAAAAGAAGGACCAAGGGTCCACAAGTGCAAAATCGAATGGAGAATTATGTGCAAGAGGATAGTGGTTTTGATGATGATTCTTAGAATGAACAAGAAGAGGAGGTGCAATATGTGAAAAACTTTCAAGGGCAAAGAAACAACTTTCAAGGCCCAAATAAACAACAATGCCAACCTCAAAACAATCAAGGCAATTGGAATTCTAACAATCAAGGAAATTGGAATGGTGGCAATAATCAAGGAAATTGGCATAACAACAACAATCAAGAAAATTGGAGTGGCAATAATCAAGAAAATTGGGGGGGGGGGGGG
>MCJB01002336.1:116981-145257 GCA_002018475.1 Nicotiana obtusifolia | reverse complement strand
GGGGGGGGGGGGGGTGAACAAATCAAGGCAATCGACGGTCGGGTTTTCAAAGGCCCCTAATTTATCAACAACCAAGCAACCTGCCTCCTTATCCTTCCCATGGTCCAAGTTCTTCAAACAATAAGATGGGGCATATTGAGAATATGTTTAAGCAAATGATGGAAAAGAATGCTGATTCGGATACCCAACTTGCCTTTCATGCCACATCAATTCGCTACTTAGAAGTTCAAACGGGGAAAATCTCTCAAGCCCTAAATTCTCATCCTCAGGGGGCACTACCAAGTGACACGGTAGTAAACCCAAAGGGTGGAAACAACACCGGGCATGCCATGGCCGTTACTATAATAAGTGGAAGAGATAGGAATGTACCCATCTCAAGTCAAAGGCAACTTGTGGATGATGTGCAAGTGGTACAAGAAGAAAGAGGTCCCGAACAATATGGTGCAATCAAATGATGAAGTTCGGATTGATATTGATGATAGTGTGGAAGAGACTCAAGAAGAGGTGTACCCGTCTAGGGATCACATTATTGACATACCGAAGCCGGTAGTGCAAAAGGATAAGGCACCATTACCTAAGCCTCCACCTCCATAAACTTGCCAAGCAAAATGGAGAGAATCAATTTAATAAGTTCATTCAAATGATGAAGAGTCTCTCAATCAATGTTCCATTAGTTGAAGCTTGGAACAAATGCCTGGCTATGCAAATTTTATGAAGGATCTCATGACAAAGAAGCGGTCGATGAATTTTGAAACCATCAAAGTCACTCATCAAGTGAATGCAATTATGCATTCAATGGCTCCTAAGTTGGAGGATCCCGGTGCTTTCACGATTCCTTGTACAATTGGAAGTGCCGAGTTTGCAAAAGCTCTTTGTGATCTTGGGGCAAGTATCAATTTGATGCCCATTCGATTTTTAAGACCTTGGGAATTAGGAAACCAAGACCCACCTTTATGAGATTGCAATGGCCAATCGTACTATGAAAAGACATTTGGGAGTGATTGAAGATGTCTTGGTTCGTGTTGATAAATTCATTCTTCCGATGAATTTTGTCATTCTGGATTGTGAAGTTGATTATGAGGTGCCGATTATTTTTGGAAGACCTTTCCTTGCTACAGGGAAGGCTCTTTGTGATGTTGAAGCCGCAAAACTTACATTCCGGGTTAGTGATGAAAAAGTAGTCTTACATGTGTGTAAGTCCATGAACAACCAAATAGAAATGAGGTATGCTCTTTTGTGGACTTGGTGACCGATGTTATTATTTCCGGACAGTTGATCTTTTGGGAGGTTTCAAGGTAGCTGCCCGGCGCTTCGCAGACCTTGTCTCTCCTTCCCTATCTATCTGTTTTATGTATTTAGTTTCAAACTATTATAGACAGTACTCCCAGATTTATGATGTTTAGACGCCCATGTACTCAGTGACACCCTGATGCTGGGAATTTCTGTATTGGTTTTGACTTTCTATCCATCTTGAGAGTTTTGTTGATTAAAACCTGTATTGTTCTTATTTTTCATTTAAAAATGTGGAAGTATTTTGAAGTATCGTCTTGCCTAGTACCACGTTAGGCGCCATCACGATAGGCTAAGTTTTGGGTCGTGACAGTATGCAAAATGACCAAGTCCAGGAGCCTTTGTGAATTGCAGACCGCACAAGAATTGTGCGGCTACAAAAGATTGTCTCGCGGCCGCAATCCAGTAATGTGCGGCCGCAGAAGATTGCCTCGCGACCGCAGTTCAGAAATGTGCGGCCGCAGAACTCCACTTCCTGCTAGCTGAAGAAATCTGCAGACAGTACATGGATGTGCGGCCGCCGAACCTCCCGAGGGGCATTTTTGTCCGAGCTTTTCGGCCTTATATAAATAGACGAGTTTCAAAAAATCAGGTCAAGTTTGAACATCTGAAGTTGTTGTAGCCACTTTTCTTTACTACTTTAGGAAGTTCTACATTATTTTGGTGTATTTACATTAAATTTCATCATTTTAATCTTCCATTATGAGTTTAAATAGCTTTTCTTCTTTATTTTCTTCAAACCCCATTATGAATAGCTAGCTTTTTACTAGGATTGTGACCCAACCCTAGTGTGTAATCCTTATGGATATCTAAGTTAGTATTTATTTATGATTGGGTGTTGATTATTTAGCTTAGTTCATGCTTCAATTTTAGAATTAATGGTTGCAAATATTGATTCATGCCTATTTGACTTAGTCTCTACTTGAGAAAGAGAGACCTAGTCTAGGATAACTTAGCTAACAAGGAATTGGATCAATTGAGAGATTGATTAACTCAATTAAAGGGTTCAACCTAGAGATAGTAATAACCCGACTTGAGCTCTAATCAACTATTTTGGTTGATACCCATTTGGACTTGAGAAAGCCAAATTGGGCAAAATCACTCTCTGACCGAAAGATATTGAGTGGGTAACGTAGAGTTGAGAGCCATAATACACCCCAATCAACAAAACAAGCATTAACGTCGTTATCCCGTTAGGCAAACACCTTGGACTTGAGAAAGCCAAATTGGCAAAATCACTCTCTGACCGAAAGGTATTGAGTGGGTAATGTAGAGTTGAGATCCATAATACACCCCAATCAACAAAACAAGCATTAACGTCGTTATCCCATTAGGCAAACACCTAGGTTATGGTCACAGCCTATCCCATTAGGCAAACACCTAGGTTATGGTCACAGCCTAGGTCAAGTGCAATTTAGCTGTTCTTTTCGCTTTCGTCAAGTGTATACTCCTAACATCCCTAGTAACTCCCTATGGAAATCGACCCTGACTCTTGTTGGGTACTATTCTTCCAACGACTGTTTCCACTCACTATTGAGTACGAATTGGACGTGGATCAGCGTCACACATCTACATCACGGTAATCAATATAAAACGTATACAAATTGTTGGAAAATAGCAATGTAGCTTAAACTAAACGCAATATGTGTTTAAATGATGAAAATTGATATTATTACATTGACACAATATAGTTGAATTCAATATCTTTTGAAAATTTAGTGTAATTAGTTCTATATTATTTATAGTTATAAATATTTATTATATAAGATACGAATATGCTAAGTTATAGTATCTCACCTAGCATCTCTTTATAAATTCTACGTTCATAATGTCATTATACAAAAAAGTAATTGATTCAAAGTTAATCAAAATTATAAATAAGCTATGTTGACCTCTCCTTGTGTAAAAAAGTTGTCTAGATTCTTATTGATCTAAGTCTGAATTTCCTTCTTTGCACATTCATCTAACACCAAATAAAAGTTAATACTATTCTAAACTCACTCCAAATGAACTCTGTCAATAACAACTTTGAAATTTCTAAGAGTTCACATGTTGAGGTGAAATTTTCAAATAGGAAAAAATGACAAATTTTTAGTTATTTCAAGAGCTCCAAATATATTAGTTTATCATAAATTTAAAAAATTAACTGTACTTACAACTTCACATAGTATGGTTGTAGCTTAATTTATTTTTTAAATTAACACTATAGTAGTTCGGATTTATAGAAGTTTAAATATAAGATTAAATCAAAACTCCTAAAAAGTTAACAGGAAAAAAGCGAGCATGCATTGTTGATAGATATTCCATATTTTATCAATTATTGGTAAATTGGTTTTAAAAAAATACTACAACATACCTTAGAGGCTAAAAATAAAATTAAAACCCTTTAATGGCCACGTATTAAACTCCAACAGTATACTTATAAAAGCTGGTCAAATAAGGATTGAATTTAGTAAGGTAAAATTTAATTGAATTTTAAATCCTAAATATTAGGATCTTCTTAAGTAAAATTTTAATTGAATTTGAAGTCCTAAATATTAGAAAAATAATTAAATGATTATTTTGTCTAGTGTGAAATCAATTTTCAAACGATAAAAAAGGCGAATGATATTTGACAGGGGCTTTGCGCTTTTAATATAATATTAGTCTTAGGGTACACGCTTTGCGCGTGTACTTATATCAAGGGGTACACAATTTTATAAAATTACACAATGTGTTTGAGTTATAAAATAAAAAATTAAATACGGTAAGTTATTAAAAATAATGAATGTTAATCTCATTTAGCTAGCTCGATGAAAAAAAAAAGTTTGCTCCACAAAAGTCCTTAGATGCCTTATTGTGATTTCAAAATTATTATTTTTACCTAATATTGAAAACACATAAATCAACAAAAATTCTTTTTAAATAAAACAAATTAAAAAAGTTAAATCTTTTGTTATTTTAGAGATTTGAAAATAAAGATGTTTCCCTATATCATAGAAAAATCCATAGGTAATGATGCAAAGTCTAAAAATGATTAACGTTGAGTTAATAATTTAATGTATAAAAAAATATAGGGAGCTATCATATGTTAAATGAATGTGAATAGAAACAAAAATCAATTCAATTTAGAATGCATTTTGTTTGCTATTTTATCATTATTGATTGAAGTTTGTATTTTTACTAATTTGACTCTTAATACTACAGTGTAACTATTTTGCTTTATTTTTTATATCATCCATTATGTCATGGGCGGCTTTCCAGCCTCGTCCCATGACCCCTTGGACGCGCCCCGTGGCGTCCTAGCAAGCCTCTCTAAGCCTAGCGCCACGGTCGGCCCCGTGGTCTTGGCCGCGCCAAGTGACAAGTGCGCAAGTGCCTTTGTCGCCCCACCAACACTCCTTGCCGGCGCCCAGCGGCTTGCGAGTGTCAACCATGCTGCGCGCGCAGACAATGCCGCACAGACAAACGATGCCGCGCGCACAGCCAAGGCCGCGCGCATCAATCATGATCCAAACACAAGTGCCAGCGCCCCGCCGCGGGCCATCATCAATAGTGCCGCGCGCGCAGACAGCAACGCGCGCGCAGACTCTGCTCATCAAGACAAAGCTGCTGCAATTGGACTTAGTATTTCTACATCATAGAAGACTAAGTTCCTTTCATTGTAAATATAGAATAGGTTTACTTGTTTTATATTCATTGTGCTCCTTGAGCTCATTTAGGTCTACTCATGTAATTTTGATTTATTTATTTTAAGCATTATTAGGGGGGTATCAGCAATCAAACATTTTCAGCAAGCATTCAATTCTCTGTACTGGTGTCTCGCCCCCTCGACACCGCATTATCTTTGTAATAGCTTTCAGCATTTTCAATACAATTATCAAAAATTCATCCAAAGCTTCCGCTGCTCTCAATTCTCTTGTTGCCTACGAAATTGGTTTTCCCGCACGGCACTGACAATCTAGTCTAGCGTGCGGAGGGGACCTCAGTTGGCGGACGGCAATCGTACTGACATCGATTGCCTAGCCTTACGCTACCCTTCCAAAGCATCTCAGGAAGGCGTCGCGTAACAGTAGAATAACTAAGTCCCTTTCATTGTAAATATAGAATAGGTTTACTTGTTTTATATTCATTGTGCTCCTCGAGCTCATTTAGTTCTACTCTTGTAATTTTGGTTTATTTATTTTAAGCATTATTAGGGGGGTATCAGCATTCAAACATTCTCAGCAAGTATTCAATTCTCTATACTGGTGTCTTGCCCCCTCGACACCGCATTAGCTTTGTAATAGCTTTCAGCATTTTCAATACAATCATCAAAAATTCATCCAAAGCTTTCGCTGCTCTCAATTCTCTTGTTGCCTACGAAATTGGTTTTCCCGCACGGCACTGACAATCTAGTCTAGCGTGCGGAGGGGACCTCAGTTGGCGGACGGCAATCGTACTGACATCGATTGCCTAGCCTTACGCTACCCTTCCAAAGCATCTCAGGAAGGCGTCGCGTAACAGTTGGTATCAGTTCTCTTTTTATAAAAATAAATTTATCTAGGAAAAATCCATAGGTAATGATGCAAAGTCTAAAAATGATTGATGTTGAGTTAATATTTTACCAAAATAATTTAATATATAAAAAATATAGGGAGCTATCATGTGTTGAAATGAATGTGAATAGAAACAAAAATTAATTCAAATTAGAATGCATTTTGTCTGCTATTTTATCATTATTGATTCAAGTTTGTATTTTTGCTAATTTGACACTTAATACTACAGAGTAACTATTTGGTTTTATTTTTGATATCATCCATTATCAGTGCTCTTTTTATAAAAAAGAATTATCTGGCCTAAGAGTTTTTTCAACTTGAAAAATAAATTTACTTATATAATGAATTTGAAAAGAAATTGAATAGGATACTTTTAATTGCTAATTAGTTAATTAATTTAGAAATTAATTATTTGTTCTAAATCTTAAAGGGTATATTTTTTTGTTGATTCAAATTCATATTAGCTCATCCAAGCTTTAAATATTTAAATGTAACAATAATTGTATCCAAACATTTATAACATGAAAAATTCTAATACACTTTGAAGTTTTAATTAATATTAATTTATCTAAAGTTAAATTTAGTTAGATTTTTGTGATATACTTTAAGTACCTTAATGAGTTCGTACATTGTTCAAATAAAAATAAATTTAATAGTCAAAACTTAGAGTAACTTTTAAAGTATTAAAATAGTAATTTGTCTAATGTTAGTTTATATTCAAAGGATAAATGTATTGATCATTATTTGGCATGACGCCTTCTTGCTTTTATAATAGTAAGTAGTAAGTAGATGTTTGCAAAACAAAGACAATGAAAGAGGAATCAATTTAGATTTCGGAGAAGGATGGGATAGTGTCATGGTCTAAAATTCAACTAGTCGCGATGGCACCTAACTCAATCCGTTACAATTAACAACAATCCGATTCAATGAGATTTACTAAGAAATATAATGATAATATAACTGAACTTTTATACAAAGAATTCCCAAGTACTGGTAGTACAAATCATGAGCTTCTATGATTTATAGTTTACAAAGCTGGTATGAAATAAATACATCATCCGTTTGAAATATACATGAACAAATTAAGAATTCTAAAGCTATCAAGAACAAGAGGCAGCTATGACCAGAACGCAGTTACATCTTCAATGCCAGCTCCCGCCATGCACATCAACATCAACATCCCAAAAATCTGCACGGAAGGTGCAGAAGTGTAGTATGAGTACAACCGATCACATGTACTCAATAAGTAACAAGCTTAACCTTATGTTGAAAATAGTGACGAGCTGGGACAAATGTCTGAGTCCAACACCAACAGCCAGTAACTGCTCATAATAATATAACTAAAGCAGTACAAGTAATAACTCAAAAATATAATGCTCAGCTCATTCACAGTTCCGAAAAATAGACATGCTTTTCAAGTATAACAGTAAAACCCAAATCATTTACCGAAATCACCAAAATATGAGTAAGTTTGAAAAACTATGATTTCTCCCAAAAACTTTCAACAACAGGTAAGATTTTTATTATCAAATGGCATGAGAAAAGTACATCTCTATGCCTACATGTTAATGTGTATGTGAAGTCATGAATGACGCAATACCGTACAGTATGAGAAAAATGCATCTATATGCCTGCATGTCAAGTGTGCATGTCGAATGCAGTGCAACTCAGTGATAAAATCATATGCATACTCTCATAGTATCATTCCTCCTAGCCACTCAGTCCTCACAGTCACTCAGTCTTCACAGTCACTCGGTTTTCCTAATCACTCGGCACTTGCATTCGGCACTCGGCACTCGCACTTAGTAGGTACCTGCGCTCACTCTGGTTGTGCAGACTCCGGAGGGGCAGATATAGCCCAAGCGCTATAACAAGCCAATCATTGCATGAATCAATAAAGCCTGTTGCAGCGTGCATCCCAATCCCATAAATATTACTCACGAACAGGTCCTCGGCCTCACTCAGTCATCAATCTCTCCAGTGTCCCGGGCTCACAATGTCATGAAAATCAGCCCAAAAATGATGATATGATGTATCAATAAATAGCAACAGAGACTGAGATATGATATGCAAATGAATGAGTATGACTGAGTATGTAACTGCAATTTAAGCAAATAACCCCACAACAGATATGGCCTCAGTGGCTACCAACAGAATAGGCGTACAGTCTAAACATGATTTCTAACATGGATCACAGCTTAATTACTCTAATATGTAGAAACCTCATGGATAAAGACAGATTAGGTAACTACATAATACCACAGAAAAAACCAAGTCATAATTCACACGGTGCACGCCCACACGCCCATCACCTAGCATGTGGATCACCTCAACACCAACCACATAACACGCTTATTCAGGGGTTCGTACCCTCAGCAGCAAGTTTAGAAGTGTTACTTACCTCGAACAAGCCAAATCCAATACCAAGCAAGCCAAAAGCAACTCAAATACATCAAATAATACATAAAGAAACAATTTCAAATGATAAAGGTCGAATCTTTAATCAAAAGCCCAAAGTCAACCAAAAAGTCAAACCCAGGCCCGCGCCTTGGAACCCGATGAAACTCACAAAATACGATAACCCACTCAATTACGAGTCCAATCATACTATTTTCATTCAAATCCAACTCCGAATCGATATTCAAAACTCGAAAGTTCACTCTATGAAACTTTAGACAAAACCCCCCAATTTCTCTTTTGAAATCCTCAATCAAATGCCAAAAACGAAGTTAGATTCATGAAATATAATCAAAACCGAGTAGAGAACACTTAACCCAATCCATATGGTGAAAATCGCCTAAAAATCGCTTCAATCCGAGCTCCATAGCTCCAAATATGGCCGAAACCTCTGAAATACAGTACTTTATAATCACTGGGCGAATTAATGAATCGCAATCGCGAAGAAGAAAAATGCACAACCCAGAATTATCCTCTGCGATCGTGGACCAATCTTCGCTAACGCGAAGAACAACCATCACTGCCTCCTAACAATTACCCTACGCGATCGCGTAACTACCTATGCGAACATGATGACCACATGCATCTGAACTATGCGATCGCAACACAATCAGTGCTAATTCGAGGGAGAAACCAGCCTCTGCTTAGCTCAACCAAATCACTACGCGAACGTGTGCACACTTGCGCGAACGCGATACTCACTCTGCAACAACATACGCGAACGCGTCTAAGGACTCGCAAACGTGATGAACAACTTCTCCCCAGCCATCAAACAACTCTACGCGATCGCGATTAACCCTATGCAATCACGGACAAGGAAACCAGATGCTCAGCAGAACCAGCAATGCCAAAATGAAGGGAAATGATCTGAATTCGATCCAAAACACGCCCGAGCCCATCGGGACCACGTCCGAACATCCCAACAACTCCCATATCATAATTCAACGAACTTACTCGAAGCCTGAAATCACGCATAACAACATCGAAATGATGAATCGCACATCAAATCAAACTTAATGAACTTTGAACTTTTTCAGCTTTCAAAACTCGTGCCAAAACAAATCAAATCAACTCGGAATGAATTCAAATTTTGCACACAAGTGCCAAATAACGTAACGAAGCTATTTCAATTCCCAGAACCACAATCCGGATTCGATATCCTCAAAGTCAACTCTCATTCAAACTTATGAACTTTCTAAACCTTCAAATTTCTCGCCAATTACTGTCGAAACCTTCTAGAAACATCAAAATGCAAATCTGGGCATATGCCCGAGTCCAAAATCACCATTCGGACCTAACGGAACCATCAAAATTCCAATCCAAGGTCAAATACTAAAAAGTTAAACTTGGTCAACTCTTCCAACTTAAAGCTTCAATCATGAAATTCATTCTTCCAAATCGATTCCGAATAACCTGAAAACCCAAATCAACGATTCACACAAGTCATAATACATCATACAGAGCTACTCATGCCCTCAAACTACCGAACAAAGTGCAAATGCTCAAAATGATCGTTCGGGTCGTTACATTCTCCCCTACTTAAACATACGTTCATCCTCGAACGTGCCCATAGTCGTTCCAAAGCCCTCAAATTGCCGTGTAACCTTACCATGCACATACCCGGGGGTGATCCCACGTCACCCTATTCCATATAGGCCCGACAACGCAACATAAGTGAAAATCATTACTTCATCCTTAGTCCTTAAACCTCATAATCTAATTTCCAACATCCGAAACTTCCTACAAGACACGAATCTTGCATCTACACACTGTATAAGTTTGAACAAGCTGTATCAAGCCATAACCATAACCCAAGATGTAATCACATGATATACCGCATAACTCGCGTACTCTTAGCAATAATTTCCGACCATAATAACTGCTCGAAACAAACTCGGTAGCGGTAATAAACCTCGTATCAATAACACCTTGTTCTAAAACCTCCGTACACTGCCAATGATGGAAGAAACACGCAGAAATTCATAAACCACTTATCAGATCAACAAGTCATGGATCCCTTTCTCGTCCGACAAGAACCAAAGCCAAGTCCTAAGCCGACTTCCGATATTATTCTTCCAAACATACCGTAATCAACTCTGATAGTATCCATTGTAGGTCCAATGACCTTACCTCACAAGCACAACTATTCTATTGACATGCCACACCAATACTACTTAGAATCACAACTTGTGCAATCCGTGCACCAATAAGCAACAATCCAAATGTACCCAAAAATGGAAAATGACTCAAATGAGAGAACCGTCCGGCAAGTTCAATAAGTACCACCACCACCACAATGCCATGAGTCCATCATACATAGTAGGACCAAAACACACGAATCTAACACAAAGGATAATATCTAAACATAACTCCACTGTAATACGTGACCGTATCCAAACACTGGTCCATATGAAATACCTCAAGCCATCATACCCAAAATCAACAACCACGTGTAATTCGACATCAAGTACCCAAGGTGCATGACCATAACCACAGAGAAACAAATAACACAATACCACAGTCCGGAAAGAACATAGCCAATGCGCAATCAATCATTCAACACCCTAATACCCATCTCGCTCAAGGCCCAAATAAAACCGCACCATGTGTGCATATAACCAGCAAATCACAACTCCTCATAGCATAGAAGAGTAACTCATAGAACATACTAGATACGAATTAGATCAATTCTAACCGAATGGCACATCCCTCAACGATAGCAGTACGGAGTCAACCCATCCGACCCGGTGTAGAATACACCTCCTCGTTAGGCCTACCAATGAGCCCCTAAATCAACCCTGGTCATCCATAAATAGGTAAATAACTCTCCTAAAGTCCACAATAACCTAACCATAACACATATTATCATATGGCTAGCTTTGGCCACGTTTTCATAGTCCACAACCACGAAACAATCTGCTTTTGAGAACTCCCAGTCTCCAAATTTATAGCACACACGAATCGCCATATCTGATCTCAACTCCACCAACACATCTCTCATACATGATCATCCCACGAGGAATACTTCTATAATTCTTCCGTGCCACATAGCAAAATCTGAATATCAGTATCGATCAACCGGGCGAGTACCATAATACCAATGAAGCATCCGTAAGTTAAAACACAGGGCGCCTTCTGAAATGGGCACCCTACTTAGGAATTACCAAGTAGTTATAGTATTCGCCGAAACATCGAAACCGTCCATGCTTCCTAAGAGTTCATGACCTTCGCTTCAAAACTGAATTGTGACTTTGCACATGCAAATCTCAATCCCACACCACACACCGCATCTATCTTGCCATCACATGAAAAGTACGAGAAGCTCATAATCAACCCTGAGTCACAAATATAATACATATTCGATCAGCTAAAAACCTTCAATTTGATCCCATCCAGTAGAAAATCACAATACTCAACATGCTCCTCACGCCGATAGGAAATATCCGTCTCAACCCGTGGTAGAAACCATCGAGAACTCTCCGAAACCCATTTGCGCGTAATTAAACCATCAGAACTGAATCTCTCTAACTCAACCAAGCCACGCAGGTCGCCAAAACCCAAGAGCATTGCCACAAAACACCTGTAGAGACTCACCACATCATAAGTACCCAAAGAATTGATCATATCCATTACCGTGCTGATCCAACCTACTCCCAAGCTGTCATATTTCTCTGAGTTCCTTCTGAATTACCCTCACACTGACACTTCTCCTTGCCAGAACACCACGATCCTTACCCAAATCTCACCACAAGAGATCCTAGCATAAAACCACTCCTCCCTAAGGCCCATAAGCCGATGTATTCCTTCTTAAGCACCCCAAAAGTACCACAACCGAGACATCTACTCTGAAGAGGTCTTTTGTGAATCTAAAGCTATTTTCTTCACCTTCCTGATACTGAAATGTAAAATCCATAATGATATAGAAATACCGTGAGTCTCGACACCATCCAATGTAAATCTCAGATTCTTTCCATATACAAATCCTGAAAATTCGCAATTGTTACATATAACTCCTGAATCTATTAGAACCTTCTCGAGGGTCATCCACTCTGCTCAAATCTCAATTGCATCGTCTAAACAGGCCGAACGACCTATGCCCCATTAGCACAACAATATTCAAAGACGTAATCCACACATCTAAGCAACCGAGCAAATTCCTTCTTCACGAATAACAACTCAATCATTCCATGATTCCCATATACCAATAAAGTGTAACATAACCCATATCCAGAAATTCCTTTACTCGAGTCATCCTCGATCTCAACCTCTGCAAGTCATATCTGATTCACAAGTATGCCTCAAACCGAAACCAGTACAACACATAACTATGCAATCAAATCGTCGATAGCAGACTCCCCCACTTGGCTCAACGTCATAGAACAAAACACTCGATAACTCATAATACCCATACTCTATTACTGCCATAATCCCGCACCCAAATTCAACTCAATCGTTCATAAGCTCATGTAACACAAACCATCTAATACTTCAAATCATCTGCAAATCTCACATTCATCCTCGTGACGATCAGGTCAACTTTCTCAACCAATCCAAACTCAAATCGCACAAATATAACCAACTGATAGGAAAGAAAGCCTCTACACAACATCATAAGGATCGCGTATCCGTAGAT
The DNA here is from genome assembly GCA_002018475.1 of Nicotiana obtusifolia. NCBI lineage: Eukaryota > Viridiplantae > Streptophyta > Magnoliopsida > Solanales > Solanaceae > Nicotiana > Nicotiana obtusifolia. The sequence continues at coordinate 132,360 of MCJB01002336.1, read as the reverse complement.
TACCCCGCAGGTGATAACCCACCAGCTTAGTCTCAAACTGACATCTCTCTACACCCTTTCACAACCACAACTAATACGCAGTCTCTTAATCTTCCCGAGTCTAAACTCATCAACAAGACATGAAAATCTACTTCGTTCCGCAAATAAAAAACATGAAAGATTTCGCATTACGATCATAACTCAAGAATATACAACACATTAACAGAAATCAAGCATCCAATAGTCCTTTTTACATCCCAAGAAAACTCTTCTTGTCACATTCAAACCATCTGAACATATCCCGCAGTCACATCATACTTTATCATATAGCCATCTACCACTCATCGAGCCATAAATTCCACTCATACGAACACTACCGGACATATAAGTCCAAAAGCATATACTCATATAAGTCTCGCACCTCATCCATGAAATCCACAAGCCGTCGATGCACAGCTGATACCAAGCACTCACATACACATACGAGTGAGTGGAAGGGATTCAAAGAGTTACGCTTCAAGCTGAATATGCTGCACCATAAGGAAAGAAAGAAGGGAAGTATATCCTAAATGCCCTATAGCATCTCGAAGATAGGTATGGACGTCATCATATCGATCCGCAAGACTCTACTAGACACTTGCTCATGACTCATCAAACCTATGAACCTAGAGCTTTGATACCAACTTGTCACGACCCAAAATCTAACTAGTCGTGATGACACCTAACGAATCCGTTACAATTAACAACAATCCGATTCAATGAGATTTACTAAGAAATGTAATGATAATATAACTGAACTTCTATAAAAAGAATTCCCAAGGACTGGTAGTACAAATCATGAGCTTCTATGATTTAGAGTTTACAAAGCTGGTATGAAATAAATACATCATCCGTTTGAAATATACATGAACAGATTAATAATTCTAAAGCTACCAAGAGCAAGAGGTAGCTATGACCGGAACGTAGGTACATCTTCAATGCCAGCTCCCGCCATGCACAGCAACATCAACAACCAAAAAATCTGCACGCAAGGTTAACAAGCCTAACCCTAGGTTGAAAGTAGTGACGAGCTGAGACAAATGTGTAAGTCCAACACTAACAGCCAGTAACAACTCATAACAATATAACTAAAGCAGTACAAGTAATAACTCAAAAATATAATGCTCAGCTCGTTTAGAGTTTCGGAAAATAGGCATGCTTTTCAAGTATAATAGTACCAAATCTTTTATCGAAATCACCAAAATATGGGTAAGTTTGAAAAACCATGATTTTTCCCAAAAATTTTCAACAACAGGTAAGATATTTCATTATCAAATGGCATGAGAAAAGTACATATTTATGCCTATATGTTAATGTGTATGTGAAGTCATGAATGACTCAACCGTACAGCATGAGAAAAATGCATCTCTATGCCTGCATGTCAAGTGTGCATGTCGAATGCAATGCAACTCAGTGATAAAACCATATGAATACTCTCACAGTATCAATTCACTCATTCCTCCTAGTCACGAAGTCCTCACAGTTACTCAGTCCTCCCAATCACTCGCCATTCACTCTTGGCACTCGTACTCAGTATGTATCGGCTCTCACTGTGGGTGTGCAGACTCCGGAGAGGCAGATCCAGCCCAAGCGCTATAATAAGCCAATCATTGCATGAATCAATAAAGCCTATTGCGGCGTGAGCCCAATCCCATAAATATTACTCACAAACAGGTCCTCGACCTCACTCAGTCATCAAATTCTCCAGTCTCCCGGGCTCACAATGTCATGAAAATTAGCCCAAAAATGATGATATGATGTATCGATAAATAGCAACAAAGACTGAGATATGATATGCAAATGAATGAGTATGACTGAGTATGTAACTGCAATTTAAGCAAATAACTCCACAACAGATATGACCTTAGTGGATCCCAACAAAATAAGCGTATAGCCTAAACATGATTTCTAATATGGATCACAACTCAATTATTCTAATACGTAGAAATCTCATGGATAAAGACAAGATTAGGTAACTACACAATACCACGGAAACAACCAAGTCATAATTCACACGGTGCACGCCCACATGCCCATCACCTAGCATGTGGATCACCTTAACACCAAACACATAACACGCATATTCAGGGGTTCGTACCCTCAGCACCGAGTTTAGAACTGTTACTTACCTCTAATAAGCCAAATCTAATACCGAGCAAGCCAAACGATACTCCAAAAATGTCATCCCGTTTGTACCAACCTCAGAACGGCTCGAAACTAGCCAAAAGAAACTCAAATACATCAGATAATGCATAAAGAAACAATTTCAAATGATAAAGGTCGAATCTTTAATCAAAAGCCCAAAGTCAACCAAAAAGTCAAACCCGAGCCCGCGCCTTGGAACCCGATGAAACTCACAAAATCCGATAACACATTCAATTACGAGTCCAACCACACTAGTTTCATTCAAATCCAACTTCGAATCGATATTCAAAACTCGAAAGTTCACTCTATGAAACTTTAGACAAACCCCCCAATTTCTCTATTGAAATCCTCAATCAAATGCCAAAAACGAAGATAGATTCATGAAATATAATCAAAACTGAGTAGAGAACACTTACCCCAATCTATATGGTGAAAATCGCCTAAAAATCACTTTAATCCGAGCTCCATAGCTCCAAATATGCAAAAATGGCCGAAACCTCCGAAATAGAGTACTTTATAATCACTGAGTGAATTAATGAATTGCGATCGTGGAAATACCATCGCGATTGCGAAGAAAAAAAATGCATTGCCCAGAATTACTCTCCGCGATCGCGGATCAATCTTCGCTAATGCGAAAAACAACCATCACTGCCTCCCAATAATTACCCTACGTGATCGCGTAACTATCCACGCGAACACGATGACCACATGCATATGAACTATGCAATCGCGACACAATTAGTGCTAACGCGAAGGAGAAACCAGCCTCTGCCTAGCTCAGCCCAAATCACTACGCGAACGCGAGCACACTTGCGCGAACGCGATACTCACTCTGCAACAACGTACACGAACTCATCTGAGGACTCGTGAACGCGATGAACAACTTCTCCCCAGCCATCAAACAACTCTACGCGATCGCGATTAACCTTACCCGATCGTGGACAAGGAAACCAGATGCTCAGCAGAACCAGCAATGCAAAAATGAAGGAAAATGATCCGAATTCGATCCAAAACACGCCCGAGCCCCTTGGGACCACGTATGAACATCCCAACAAGTCCCATATCATAACACGGGCTTATCGAGGCCTCAAATCACGCATAGCAATATCGAAATGACAAATCGCACCTCGAATCAAACTTAATGAACTTTGAACTTTTTGAACTTCCAAAACTCGTGCTGAAATATATCAAATCAACTCGGAATGAACTCAAAGTTTGCAGACAAGTCCCAAATGACGTAATGAAGCTATTCCAATTCAGGGAACCACAATCCGGATCCGATATCCTCAAAGTCAACTCTCGGTCAAACTTATGAACTTTCCAAAACTTCAAAATTTCAATTTCGCCAATTAGTGCCGAAATCTTCTAGAAACATCCAAATGCAAATCTTGGCATACGCCTGAGTCCAAAATCACCATTCGGACCTAATGGAACCGTCAAAACTCCAATCCAAGGTCAAATACTAAAAAGTCAAACTTGGTCAACTCTTCCAACTTAAAGCTTCAATCATGAAAATACATTCTTCCAAATCTATTTCGAATAACCTGAAAACCAAAACCGAAGATTCACGCAACTCATAATACATCATACGGACCTACTCATGCCCTCAAACTACCGAGCAAAGTGCAAATGCTCAAAACGACCGATCGAATCGTTATAGATAGTTAAAAATTAAAGCTCCAAAAGAATTGACTTTTTTACTATTTATTTAAGGTAAAATTTAATTGATTCAAAGTCCTAGTTTTTAGGTATATAATTCAAACTAGGAAAGATTTAATAACCAAATTTCAATGGATTTCCAAGTCCTAATTATTAGAAAAATAATTGAATGACTACTTTGTCTAGTGTAAAATCTATTTTTAAAAGATAAAAAAGATGAATAATATTTCACTAAGAACTTTCGTATTTTTAATATAGTATAGATAGATATAAATATAAATATAGATAATATAGATATAGATTCGAGCAATAGAATTGTCTATGCTATGAAAAATAACATATAGCGGGGCAGTTTAACTGAAATTATCGCCCCATACCCGGCCCGCTGCCGTCAGCCCGAACAGTTACGAGGGAAATCGAATTCGTTCAAATCCCCCAAAATTCCCCTCTCCCCCCTTTTTATTTTACCACTTCACTTCTCCTCTTCCCCAAAATTCACCCCTACCCCACTGGAAACATCACTTCTACGTGGCTCAGCCTCTTCCGAAAGCCGCAGATTTCCCTCCTATTGGATTTAGGGCAATCACTAATGAGTCGGAACTTGTACGATTCTTAGGTTTTGATTAAATCTTAGGTAAATCGCTATTGTTTCGCTGCCCTAAATCCAATGAATTCCAATAAAAAGCTTATAAAATATGTATATTACGATATATTAACATCACTTATGTGATTTTATTGATTATAATATTTGTTGACCATTTTTTGGTATCTGATTTCTGTGTTTTTCTTTTTGATGTGTGATATCTGAAGAAGCTATTTGTTAGTTAAAGTTAAAGAAGATGGCGAAGGTTGCTGCTGCGGGTCCAGTACATCCATCAAATGCACTTAAGTTTGGTGGTGGTGGTGGTTCTAAGGTCACTACCACCACATTGAAACGAAAAACTCCATCTGAGTTACGCGTGAGTACCTCTTTTCCCGATTTATTTTTAATCAGCTTTTTAAATATGAAAGTAGGATTCTTTATGGCTATATATGTAATTTAAATGAGATGAACATAAGAATGGGAGATTATGTGATTACTTTGTGGGTGAAGAGAGCATTTGTTAGTTAAGCCTAGTATGTAAAAACTCACTCACTTGTCCATCAACTGGGCCTTGTATGAGATGATTATCTTTATGTATTTAGAAATAATTTAACTTTAAACTTTTCATTTTACCTTTAATGAGATGAGTTAGCCACACAAATACTTATGTCTTGTTTTAGTTCACAAGTTTCAAAAGTATGTCTTTAAACTCTGTGCCTAGTCAAATTAATCACATAAAATGGGACAGATGGAGTGGTTAGTAACCTCTTTACCTGAATTAAAACCAAGATTTTAACTTATATTCACTTACAATATAAAAAGTTTTTTACATTATAGTGTAAACAATTTTTTACATTGTACTTTAACCTACCTATTATAGCATGTTATTTACTTTATTTTCAAGCTACCAGACTTGACTTATTGTGGATAGTCACATGTTGTAGTCATCATAACCTAATTATGTAAAACAGTTTTACATTATCCATGTAAGTGCACAAAAGTTAAACTCTAAAAATTATTTCATTCCTCCATTGCACTATCCATATCAGTGCATAGGCACAAGTTTCTTTTTGCTTTTATTTTGAAAGAAACTCTTACAATATAATTGAAATTAAACGTATTGGTTAATTTACAATTAAAATTTGACAAAAAACTATCTTTTTTTTTTTTGAATTTTGTAAGTAGAACAAATCTCTCACTGTGGGCATCCATGAGCATCTTTCTCTACAACCACCAAACGCCACACCCTTGTAGCTGTGAGCACTGACAATACCTGAGGCCTGATGCACCACAATTGAAGGATATTTGGAGAAGTAGTTGAATGAATTTTACTTCTCCAATCTGTACTTGCTTTCAAAAGCAATCCTGCAAACATCCATATCTCTGTTTAGATCATATAGTTTGTGAGGAGAAGTTTCTGGAAGGAGATGGGTTCATCTCCAGCCATTACAATGGAGAATAAGGCTGTCTGCATTTGACTTGTTGGTGCAGCTGTAACAAGGATTGTGCATGTCATCTGAGATTGTTTATGTCATCTGAGATTGTTTATGTGTGTCCAGAGAGGGATAACGGAATAGAGGGGTGGTAAGAGAAAATGGTTCGGCAGCATAATTTGATGGGGAATATCTTCTGGTTTGTGTACATGTGTCAGCTGAGGGAGGATGAAGAAGTTAGAGTTGTGTATTGTTTCCAGATTTGTTTTCAGAAAGTCAATCAAATAGTGCAAACATATAGGTTTAGCTAGCAAATCAAAGAAAAGGAAAATATAAACGATCGCTTAAATGATTGAACATTACTTTAATTTGGTGTGCATTCAAACTATTGCTAAATGGTTACCTTTTCCTTCCAATTTTAAGCCTAAACTGGAGCGCAATGAAAGTTGAGTAATGGCTTTGGGGTGGTTGTATTCTTACATCAAGTAGGTTCTTCTTTCAGAGCATGACTAACTTTTCTCTTCTCCTGGTATGATCAATTGAGATGCTCACTGAATAATCTTGTAGTGCTAGATTCAAAAGAACGTGTCTTAGCTCATGCCATGTTATAATTTCCCGTCTGATCTTGTGCACATACATGCAATATTTATGTTAGTCGTGTGAAGCTGGTGTGTGATTTTACATGTATTGCCTTTTTAAAGTTCTTTTATTTGTTAATACAAATGGTATATATGGAGGTACGTATTGGCTTTCAACATACGCGAATGACTATTATAGTAAAAGCTCGCTGGGGGCATGCTTAGCTCTGAAGCGTGCAGCGTAGGCCCTTGGTTGCTTTGCTTATATGGCACATTGGTGCGGGCACGAGGACGTTAAGGCGTGTGCCTCATCGCCCATAGGCTTTGTCTTGAAGAGTGCACACTAGGCAGTAAATATAATTGCCAAGTGAATTTTATTTGTTAAGGAAGCGATATAAATGAATATGTTGGTGATTAAGAATAATATAAGAAAGTTAGTATAGATAGTTAGTCATGAAATGTGACTAAGAAAATTTAAATTGCATCTTTGTAGATCTAGTAATCCTTGGCGCTTTTCTTCACTTTTGCCTTTGACACACTGAATATGACAGGGGGAGCAATTGAAGAGAAAGGATACTATGCAACTTGTGGATGAATCATCAGCCCCAATTGGTGGCTCTATGAGGTAATTTTTGTTTCCATTTCTCTTATAACTTTTTAAGTGCAACTAACAAAGTCCATCCACTTGTTTGAAAGCAATGGTGTTTTCCCGGGCCCCAAGAGATTTGATGTATCGAAAAACCCAAGATATATTGATACTCGTGTGGATGAGCTATTTCCTATCAGAAAAAACAGCATCAGGCTAAATTTAATTTCGAGGAAAGAAAATGTCAAGGTTAGTTTGCTTATTGTCGCGATACTTTTATTTGGAATCTATATAATTCAGCAAATGCTTCGACCGACTTCTTTTTTTGTTTTCCCTCACTAATTAAGTATCTTTATTTCTTCTTGCTGGCAGGAAAGTTTTCTAGCAGAGCAAAGTGGTAGTATTAAAAAATCTTCTGCGCCTTCAGCGTTTCCTGCTGAGAATCAACAGCAATATATATGGTAATTATGTAGAATAGTATTAAATATTTGTAGGTCTTTCTGCTCATTTAATGATTTTTTCGTATATTGTCATTAAAAGCCCAGAATATTTTCTTGCTTCAACTGTAACTGGAAAAGAGTGTGCAACCAAAACTTGTAGCACAAGTCAAAGGTGCAATGAAAATACCTTCCGCAGCGTCACTGAGCTGTCACTGGGTGGTGTAGATGGACATGGCTTGTCTACTATTGATATGGTACTTACTATTGCCAGCATCTATGCTCTTTAATTCCTCTGCATACTTTTTTTTTTCACGGCTCTTTATACTTTGATAAAGCTAAGGATTAACATTGATAGGATAAAGCCTTAAGAGGACTGGCTACCCATGAGCATCAAGTTGCTTCTGCTAAAATTGCTGAATCCTCTGAACCAGATGGTGGTTCAAGGTCAAAAATTTTCTCCTCAGAACTCCATGTCCCATGTAAGATGACCCCGTTGGATTTGACGATGAAAACTAATATACGAGTTGTGTCTGCATCTTCCATCAACTGGTGAGTGATGTTGATTGATTTAGTTATATAATGAGTCATTTTAATATCGATGCATGTCTACATTTATTTGTTGGAAAAACTGTCTATATGCATTCCTTAGTTGAACTCATGAAATATTGAGCTCCTGTTACAACTTATAAGAAATCTATTTTTTCTTGGTTTTAGCATGAAAGATTTGTGCCTCTCTGGAAGTTTATTTTACCACCAATAAGGCTAGATGTTTTGAAATACCCGCAGTCCTGCACTATTTGGATCTGGAGTTATAGAGCTTGTTTAGATATTGCTCTAAGTGTTTTAGGTATATAATGCAGTATCTGATGTATATACAATTTCTTTCCTGAGAGTTGCAAGTTCTCTAAACCAAGTGGCATAACCATTTAACAAGTGAGAGATGTACATAACATTTTCTCTGACCAAGTGACCATGCCATGAACTGTGTCCCAAAAAAAAAAAAGACAAGTGTTGCCGAATGTCTTATTACTTTGAATTGTGTTCCTCGGTGTTGTTTTTTTAGGTTAATTGTATCTCGTATAATCCTGTAGGTTTCATAGGTTGATCAATTGTGGCACCAGCAATGTGGTGGCGAGGTTTACATCCTCGAATTGTTCCACGAGTCAAAAGATGACCTGCTTTTCTGAAATGAATTCTGTTTCCCAAGCAGTTAATCATAGGTCATTGCATTCCTGGATGTATCCGCAGTCTCCTCTACCGCCTTCAGTTATATCAGCTTTAACATTGTCTGCTTCAACGGGAGGTATTTGCTGGATTCTTTTGTATAGTCCTACCTTTTGCTTGCTATCTTTCCTCCTGACTGTAGAATTTTGACTTTTAATCCTAGGGCAACTGGACTTTTTAAGCGAAAGGCAGCTAGCATGGCAGGATTCCTTTCGAAGTTTATATTACATGCTTCGGAAGAATGTTTGCAGCATCTTCTACGGTAAGAATCATTTTAATTACCACCTTCATGTGCCACTTATAACTGACTTACAGTTTTTATTCTCTTCGCATTTCATGAGACATCACATTTATAAATAGTGTTGATTTAGGATGGACATCTGCAACTTAGAAAAGGGAGAAATGCAATATATGAATTTTTACGATATTATTACTTGGTTAGGCAATTGGGTCTTACCAGTAGAGTCTCTGATATTGGTCTACAAGTAGTTTTTAACACATAGACATGTATTTATTTTCAGCCTAGTTATGTTGCTTGTAGTGATGGAGAAACTATTTGAAGTGATTACGGCAGGTTCTGTTTTACATGGAAGCCATGGTTCTACTATCTATTTTTCCCTCCTTTTTCATATGTATTTTCCATTGTTATGTGTTAATGATCATTGTTTAACTTTATTGGTTTTTGGTACTTGTAATGTTAGTTAACTCCTAGGTCTAAAGGTCTGGTGTTCAGCTTCTTGGATTAAACATATTTGCCTTTAAGAGCTCTACTCTGAGACAATTTAAGAACACATACAAAAGTTCGCATTGCCATGTCCATTGAAGAACTACCCAATGGTGATGTAAATGACAGCCATTGCTACTCGCCTGTTGCTTCTTCCATGATTCTATTTATTTGCCTGACTACCCTTCTTTGCTCCCAAAAGTCCAGAAAGGGTAACACCTGAATTAGATTAGATCTCTTTGGATGAGGTGATATAGAATCTAATTAACATAAAATACAAAACAATCTGATTTTAATTTTCTGTTGTAATAACTCTGTAAAACTAAATAAAGATGCAATTGTTTGTGGATACAGTTTCTTGGCAGCTTAAAAGTCATTCCCTTTGTTCCATTTTATATTGCACTCTTTCCTTATTAGCCTGTTCCAAAATGATTGACTTCCGTCATATAAATGAAATAGTGGGAATACCTTTTTCCTGCTTCATTGTAGTAATTTGAATTCTATGTATTCATGTTCTCTCTCTGTTTTTAACTTTGCAGTTTGCACTGCTCAATTTGTGGTCATGTTCACCAGTTCTTATTCTGAGGAAAACTGTGTTTGCAATGCATATATATCTCAGTCAACCCGGGGTTTGAGGTCATCACTCAAAGAACATGTAAGATGATGACTTGGTGGTACTTCTTATTTTGCTTATTTCTTCACGGTATTCTTCAAGCATAGTTCTTTTGTTATCCAGCTTGTTTTGGCCTATTTGATTTCTGCTATTACCCTTCTGCAAAGTGCTGATACAATGCTTTTAGTTTGTGATTGTAAACGTTAATCCTGGAGCAGCTCAAGGATGTTCTAATGAGTCACTAAAGTTTCATATACTTGATTAGGTCTAACCTCTGCAATTTAAGCTCCCCAACAACTAGACTAGTTTTAATGATGTAATGATTTGCAAGTATTATTTTGGATTTGAATAGCATCTTAAATTGCCAGAGGGATAATATTACACAAGTTATGAAAGTTGGTACGCGCTCCGGTGGAGAAGTTCCATATGTTAGTCCATAAATAGGAGCCGTAAGGTGTTAAAGACAATATAGACCCAGGACTTTAAGTGAGAAGCGAATGCATGGTGTGTAAATATTGCGTCACATAACTTCTATCTGTTAAAAATGTGTTAAAAAGATAGAAATAAGTATATTACTAAAAGCATGAAGCTGACATTCTAAGCTCAGTATATTACTACAGTATAACAAGTGACAAAAGTTGGTGCCAATTCTTTTGGGAGCAAGATAGAATAACTGATGAGTAGAGTGAATACAAAGATGGACTCTTTGGCTTTCCACAGCCATTTGAGTCAAGCAAATAAAGCTGGGCAAAACTATTTGAAATTGAAGTTGGAAAATAAATTATTGGACATACAAGTCCAGAGCACAACTTCAACTGTTTTTTTTTTGTAACTGGCTAAGCTCAAAGAGAGTGCGCGTGAGTTACAAGATCTAAGACCCCCCATAGAAAAAGAAAAGGAAGGGATTGTGACTGTACAAAAAAGAAAATCTACTCCTGTAGAGAGTTTATGAACTCTAACATGCTGTCTTCATCTTGAATGTTGCGCCTAAAAGCCAAAAACCACAAAAAATTAATGATTTGAGTTTGTCTTTTTAGAAAGTACTTCTTGTACAAAAGTGCGACATTGAACTTCCATATACTTGCATAAAAAAGAAGGATGATTAGGAAACACTATCAGCTATTAACAGTAAAGAAGGATGATTAGGATTTGACTCCTGGTTTCATTGTCTCGTGTATATGCTATTTGGCTTCTTTATGTTGAACAGGTGATGATTTTCTAATACCACTCAAGTGGTGATGCTAAAGTGCTGAATGGACATGCATTTTAACTGTGTGATTATGCATTTTGTTGCATATGTTGGTAAGCTGATTATGTGTTGCAATCTTTTGTGGGTGGTAGGATGTTTCTTTTTCAATGCCGCTTTGCCACTCAAAATTGGAGGAACTCAGTACAGATGAGCTGCTTGAACTTTCAGAGATTGAGAAACAAAATCTGGGCCAGGTAAATTTGTCATGTAGTTGAGACTCACGTGGAAAAATAAATCCAGGAGAGAAATTTGCTTACAAATCTTTGTATTAATGATGTCAGATTCTTTGATTGACTTGTCAATGCCTAGTTTTAAGAAAGAGAGAATTGTCCAAATTAAAAAGGGCAGCCCGGTGCATAAAGCATCCCGTTCATGCAGAGTCCGAGGAAGGCCGCACCCCAAGGAGGTGTGATGTAGGCAGCCTATCCTGATGCTTGATTCCACGGCTTGAACCTGTCACACGGAGACAACTTGACCGTTGCTCCAAGGCTTCCCTTCAATTGTCCAAAGTATTGAGTATTTTTTTCATGTTATGTCTGAGTTTCCTTTGCCTTAACTTAACTTTCTCAATGTGGAAATTTGGAGTAATTATAGTGATGTATAAAATTACTTTACTGCTTGTTAGAAGAACTGTCACGGTGTATTCAATAGTGGATTATTCAGTTTCCCCTTTTACCATGAAAAACTTTTTTATTGTTGAAGTATGTCATCTGCTTCTTTCAACAGCTTAAACTGCCAGAGACGAGACACTTTTATAGTTCACAACATTGTTCCCCCCGCCCCACCCAAATATTTTTTGATTTTTTTTCCTTGGGCAACACATGGAAATATTTCATTTATAGATGATGGTAGGCTGAACTAAGGACCTTTGCTAGCTTAATATGTTTTAGTGTGTGAATAACCTGGTTTAAAAGCTTAAGTTGTAGAGGGGACATCCTTATTTATATGTTGGTTTATAATAATTTTTTTTCCAACTGGTGAGTTTAATGATTTATGCAGACTAGGCGACGGGGTGCAATGTCTGTTGTGGATAATAGGCCCCAATCTCTGCTGGCATTTACTGGAAATAAGAATGTTCATTCTTTATATGATTTTCTACTGAACTATAGGTAAGCTAGTTAAACAAAAAGTTTAGTTGACTTCATTCCATATCCTCCCTTCCATTATATTATGCCACAGTTTTGATATTCAATTGCATATGATCTTCTCTAAACTATATAGCATTTTGAAATTTTCAGATATTTCTTAACTTCTCTAACTGGTGTGGACGTCCCTGTGTTGTATTCACCTGTCCCATTTGAGAATGCCGCATTCACTACCCCTGAGGTTAGTTTAAGACTTCTGCATAATCTTGTTTCTTCAATTTGATTGTCCGAATAGTTGGGTTCAAGCCATGACCTTTTGGGTCGTTCTTATGGAGATGAGATAGTACACGACTATAAGACGAGTATAGTATGAGTAGTAAGCAAATACATGGATTGTAACCGGATATACATTTGCAGTTGTGTGTTTGCTTGATTGTGATGAAGACTTTAACTGAGGGCTCAATATAACACTGTTCTGGGTTTGCCCTTCAATGAACATTTTCTTCCTCCCACTCTTCACCCAAGATTGGAGTCTCTCACCTTATACCCAAAGGATAATTTCGGCATTTAGGGGCTTGTGCAGTGGGATAACAATCCCAATTTGGTTAACCGATCAAAAAAGAAAGATAACAATCTCAATATGCTCTTTTTTAAAATTTTAAGTTTGTAAATAGTAACTGCCATATTAACAATTTCATATTCCCTAAGATATTAAAATGAACACACGTTATCATTTGTTGTATTGTTGATAAATCTATCTTCTTTATCTTATGCTTATAGATAATGTGTAGTCACTTAATTCAACAGGAATACTGTAAAAGAATTTTTTTTTATCATGCCAATGATTGTGCCTGTACTTGCCTCTGTGTGGCTTTATGCTTCATAAGCTGTCTTCTTCTGTTAGGTGTTTAAACATAAGCTATCAGATTCGTGGCACTCCTCTAAAACTAGTAATAATAAATGGGTTTGTGAAATACAAAACAAATATCTTATTTTTAACTTGGAAAAAAATAGAGCATGACATTCTATTCTAGAGTTCAGAATTTGCCACTGTGGGATATGCAGCTATAGAAAATTTGAGGGCTACACCTGCTGACCAGTAGTATAACAGCAGCACATTTTTCTAATAGTGGAGGCTTAAAGTAAATAAGTTACTGCACTTCATTAAGTGCCACTCCCGATGTGGGTTTATTGTATCATATCAATTTGCAGTAAGATACACCCATGATATGTTCAGGATGCCTTATTCTGTTAGTTTCCTTATTTTTCAATTTATATTGGATACAAGTACCGTGAGAAAAGATGCTTGCTGCAGAACAAAGCATCACTTGTCTAAGTGTTTGACTGTGAATATAGATATCAGATACTGTTTTCTTTGGCTAAATAAATGGATGAACTATATCTATGCTTCTTGTACATAAGATATTTAATTGAAGGTGGCATGTCACAGTCTGCTTGATATTTGAATGTTTGTTAAATTTGATCTGTTCGTTCATAGTTGAGACCTTAAGTTTGTTTTAATCTTTGAGGCAGTAGAGTTTAACCAAAGATTTACTGAATAAAACACGCAAAGACTTGCTCTTACTTTGTGATACAGGCACACATGCACGACACACACTTTCATTTTTACAAAAACTGTTAGTGATCTAGCTCTTTTGTATGCCATAAGCTATTATCTACCTATGTTTTTTTATAATAGAGAGGCTAGGCTCGAGGCACGTTCACAAAGCATTATCTGCATCTGCTGTCTTACTGTCCCAAAAGATCTTGCTTTCCACTGTTTACTAATAAGAGTAATGTCTTTTTATAAAAGATAATATCTCAATATACTGAGTCTTTAAGCTGATTATTACTTATTACGCTACAAAAAATAATCTCTAAATATCTTTAGTCTTGAGCTTGTTATTGCATTATCAGTGTGTTATCCAGAATGCAAATAGATATCACTATACCTACTCTGCAGGTCAGATGCAAGGAGGTCAGGAGAATTGATCAGGTAGCTTTTCAAGGAATGGAGTCAAATGTGCCTTGCGAGCATAATCAACAACCATCTTCTGGGATGTGCTATAGTGTTGAAATTAAGGGCCGATACCTTGCCCCATGGGTAACCTCTGCTATATGTGATGCTTTCAGCTCTAACAGCACAAGTTTTGAGGCTAGGTATACTGTCTACAAAACACTGTTCACATGGATTATCTAGAATATATTGTTGCATATAGTGTATTAAAACATGTTCTTTTACTGGTTGGAAGGGGGTATTCCTTCGGGTGGTAAGATGTCCCAAGAGAAGCGAATGCTATCGGCAGATGATGCCCGTAAAGTAAGTTTGTAAGATGTTCTAAGAGAAGTGAAACACTATCAGTAGATGATGCCTCTAAATAGGTGGAAGTGTTCTGCTAAGTTGATAGACACCAAAAAACTAAAAACGGCAAGCTCATGGTGGTTAAGTGTTGAGCTATCTCTGGATTCAGATGCCATGCCTTTGTAAAACATTGCTTTGTAAACAAAATTGTCAGATATACATAAGAGCATCTATGATCATTAATCATCAAAGTACAGCTGATTGGACCCCAGGATTAATTTGTTAAATTTTCATAGCTTACTGAAGATGCTTGCTCAAGGCTTTCATGCATGAGTCATGACCATCATCCTTCAGTGTGGCCTTACAATGTGGCATCACTAGTTAAGCTTTTAGTAAATTGTCCGTATTTTTCCTTGTGCTAAGCAGGATTTATCACATGTTCAGTAATTGGAGTCCCCAAATTGATGATAATGTTGTCATGGGTAGGTCAAAACTATCACCAATCGATAGAACTCGAAAAACAAAACCTACCAAATAGTAGAGGATAGTTAATATGGTTTTGTTTGCTCGTGCATATCTAAATGGAGATGGTTTGGATCTTTGTTTTTCTTAATTCTGCAAATTGTTCTGAATTAACTAAGTTGAGAGATGTCTTGCATCAACAAGTTCTTTTTGCTTTTCCTCCTTTACTAGCTGTTCTCCTTGGGAGGTCGCTGTTGGATTTTTTTTTTTTTTTTTTT
>MCJB01002336.1:92701-116961 GCA_002018475.1 Nicotiana obtusifolia | reverse complement strand
TTTTTTTTTTTTTTTTTTGGGGGGGGGGGGGGTGGAAGATCCCGAAAAGTGCTGCTTTGTATTCCCTATTAAAAAAAGTGCTTCTTTATGTTGCATATTTCCAAGAACTTCCAGACTAATATTTTACTTAGGCCGTGGATTTGGTCTAGTGTCTTCAAAGTGCAAGTTAGAAGATACTCAGAACTGGAGGGTTATTGAGAATTCATTAGAAGATACTCAAAACTGGAGGGTTATTGAGAATTCACCAACACGCATATTTTGGAAACATGGAAACCTTGAATGTCAACATTTCATACTTGGTATTTTGGTTACAAAAGATCCACTGAAAGAACTTTAACTTAAATGTTTCAATGTCAAAATCCTACTGGGAGAAATCCGTAAGTAATATGAAAAAACCTGCTAGTATGAAGATAGGTCTACTGTAGTGTCCAAATACTTGGACCATCCAACTTTTGTATTTGTATTCTGTTCAGAAGTTTTAATTTATCTTACTAATGCTGTTTTATTTTATTTATTTACTTATGTATTCTTTTTTTTTTTCCTGTGGTATTTATGGCTTTGCAGTTTTATCACAGAACCTACTTCGGTTGGCTTGAATACTTGTCTCAGTGTTAGCGGGAAATGTTCTGATCCACAAGTTTCAGCAACTGAAGCCTTGGATAACAGTAGCCTCTGTTTTGGTATCCCAAATACCAAATTGTGTGCCCAGATAAATTCTGCCTTTTTAAAGGGTGTGAAGTACTTTGGCGGTTCCTATACTGCTTTTCTTTCACCTGTTTGACATCCTGTGTTGTGACATTCTGGGTAAATTATAAGTGGCATCTGTTTTTGCTGCAATACATCTTTCCGTTTGTAAAGTTGTTCAGTAGTTGTTTGTGAGTGAACTTTATTTTGTCAAATTAATAGGAGGCACGGCTCATCCCTTATTTTTATTTTAAACTTATCTTGCTATATAGCTGCCTTGAAAGCCAATACAGCGCATAATTTGCAAATGGCCGATGATTAATGCAACTACAAACTTTATGTATGAAATTGCCATTAAAAGTTCATAGTTGTCCGTGTTGATTCTGGTGATTGGGTATTGTTGAACTGCAGTTCATTGCAGTTGATGGCATTTACTATGCCGTTGTCTCTTCCAAACTTTGCTTAGTTACCCCTCCCCCCCTTTTCCCGAATTTTGCTTAGTTCCTCCACCCCTTTCCCTTTTTCATTTCACTGACCCCTAACCCTGAGAGATCCAACAATCATTAAGACTGAATACTTTGTTTTTGTTCACCTAGTTGATTGAGGGGTGGACCAGTGTACAAAGAAAGGATGGAGAATCTTTTCATTTGAATAAGTTCTTGAATCATGTGTCCGTACAGTACATTTTCCTCATTCTATTTTATGGGTTTGCGAGTTATAATTATAAGCTTGTAATGCCTGGTTCGAACCAATATTTAGTTGTTCCATGCGCAATGAAAGTAAGACTTTTCTTATTGTCATGTAGCTTTAGCTGCTGCACTATATTTTTCTAAAAGTCTAGTTTAATGTGATTCTGGTTTGAAGCCATTCACTGGAAGTGTTTTCCTTCCTTTATTGCTCTTAATTATGCGGAAATTTAAAACATGAATATTCTCATGTCATTATCAACTGAGTATCAACGAAAGAAATTTAGAAGTCTGCATTCGTGATTTTTCTTTCCTGGCATTCGTGAACTTGAATGTTCAGCAATTGTGAAGCATTCTTTCGGATTAACGCTGCAACTTGTACGTATACGTTCATGATTTTGGGTTTGCCAGTCTCTATCATAGACTATATCTAAGTTGTTGTGTCTGAGCCGTTCATAGCAAATAGTATAACAGCTACAGCAACTTCAGAATGTCTTTTGCATTGGAATGGCTAGACCTTGAGAAGTCAATAAAATATTACTCCCTTTGATCCTATTTACTAGTCACTTCAACATTTTGAAGGTTTCTTTTGGCTTTACTCCTAGTGGACTAATAAGGATTTCACTTGAACCACCTCCCCCCTCCCCAATTGGGGGCTAAAAAAGGTAACAAACGAACAACTCTCAAATGGGCTTCCCAAATTGAAAGTTGTAATTCTCTCCCTTCCAGATTTATCCACAATTTCAGTAACAGAATTACCTGTTCAGGTTTTGCAGTTACGCGTTATGAAAAGAAACATGCTTCAATTAGGAAAACAAATGGAAAAATTGCACTCATATTCGATTTAATCAATCAACTATGTCCCAATCACAAAACAAAGCATTCATTTCTGATTGAGACCCTACAAAAAAATTATTCACAAATCTACAATATACAGAAGAAAACTACCTAAAGTGAAATTCCAACAGACCGGGAGATCTAAAAGCCATATGGGTAAGGAACGCCTAAAATTGTGCCGACTGTTTCAGCAAGATGCATTCAATTCCAACAATCAAGTGAAAAGAACTAGCACGAAGTGTATTCAAATTAGCAGCAGCAAGGCATATACGGCGAAGGAAAATGAACATCCAAAAACAACTAATCTTGACTAAAATCGATTCTGCATTCATGCCAATGAGTACAAGAGATTCGGAAGTCGATGTGGACCAATGGGATTGGTGTTACACCTGCGTACTTGAAAGACATCTCCATTGGCCAACACGAGGTCCCTTGTCTAAAAGCATTAGCAAGCCCGCGTTGTTGGCTGACAAACCAAACAAGTACCTAAACAAGCAACATGATGATTTCAGTGCCAATTATCTAGCTCAAACTAGAACTTCTAGCAGGCAAAATTAGAAACAGATTTTGCTTTCAAAAGAGTACAATATGAGCAATAAGATAAAATAGTATTACTAGCTTTCTAATGATCAACTCACTTGGATCGCCGAGCTTTCCTTCTCCACAAGACGAAGGATATTATCCACTGAACAGGATAAAACAGAAACTATATCAATTATATAGCAGAACACATGACACAGGAGAGCCAAAAACAAACCAAGGGGAATCAGAGGGTAGGGAGCAAAGTGTGGCAAAATTTAATAGCAAAGCGCAATAATAGCTTCTCCAACCCTTCTCCATTCCGCACAGAAAGAAAAAGAAGAAAGATAAGCATAAACAAAGTTCACGGAAATAAAAATAGAATACAAAAGTGTACACAAGTTAGCTATGATCTTCTGACCCAAAACCTTTACTCTCCTTAGAAATCACTAAAACACAATGCTCATCCAAAATAACCAGTGAGGCGAGCTGCGAGTCAAACATACAAGTCGACATGGATCAAACAAGTAGGTTCGATAAAAGAGCTGCCTGTCATAAAGCATCTATCTCAGTGATCTCAAATTGAGATCAAATGTAATCACGATGGTAGATTTCATAGAAGACTCTTAACAAGTTGCTGGATCGAAGTAGTACATTATACATCAGCCCCAGCAGCAGAGGGGGTAAGTAGTTCCGCTCAAAATTTGTGTTCGCACCAAGCTCTTCTTGGATAGGCTCAATATCTTACTTAAACCTAAGCTCTAAAGGTTGATCTCCGTTCCAAAAAGTTAAAAAGTATATCCAAATAAATAAACCAAAGGGTTCTTAAATAGACCAACTATGAGTCGCACTAATTCTAACCAACCAAATAAAGCCAAAATATATCCCACCAGCTCATGCCAAATGCAAGTAATGCAAGGAATATTATCAACCCAACTCTAGATTTTCCCACAGTTCATGCTCAGCAGAAAAATATTTATCTCATCATTCTATTTCTTGGAAAACTGTCATTGTGAGTTTCTCACGTTTTCGGCCCCAAGACTGGATAAAGGAGGAGAGTTATGGTATGTTGCAACTAGGGGCGGATCTAGGATTTTTATCATATGGGTGCACCACTAGAAAAAGGAGAAAAAAGGAAATATTAAGTTGGATTTGATCCTTGGTCCTCTAGGTAAATAACTCAACATTCAATCAAGTGCACCATTTAGCCTCTTTGGAGCATGGGTGCCAGCAGATAATACTAGAACAATTCTAAAATATATGTACATAAAATACATAGTTTGACGGAAAGACCATGGGTTCACGTGCCCCATGTATTTGCCTATAAATCCGCCCCTGGTTGAAGCCGACGTAAAACTAATCTATTTATGATGAACCGTCACAATATTGAATACGGCCTAAAGGGAGTGACATCAACAGTAACCATTCATATAGTCGACTCCAACTAGCTTGGGTTGGGATTGAGGCATAGTGGTTATATTCTATGTTCATAAAGGCTGATCCTATTACACACATAAACTGCAGAATAGGTGAATAACCAAATTTTGTGAGAGTTTGCACTCTTACGAAGCCTCACCCAGTAGGAAACAACCAAATGGCAAGACAGATACTCACAGAGAATAGTCAGAGCATCAGTAAACCGAAAAAGATTACTGTCCTTGATTGAAGTACAGGAGTGAACATTCGCTAAAATATGCCTAAAACAAAGTACTCCCTCCATCCCATTTATGTGAAGGTGTTTCCGGAATATAAAGTTTAAGAAATAAAGGGACTTTTGACCATGGATAAGAAGGTGTTGAGGTTGAGAATTAGGGTACAGGGTTAGGTAGTCGAGCTTTGTCTTTGTTACAGTAGCTTTAGTACACCACTTAGGCCTCATTTGTTTGCACTTAATGGAGGTTTGAATCTTAATCATTCATATCTCATACATTAAGTGCATTTGTTTTCAAAGTCTGAATTTTAATCATTCAGATCTTAATCATTAAGTGTGTTTGTTTATTTTTACTTTACAACCACTTAATGGGTCTAAATGCTATCATCCACATTCATTACTCCCACTGCCTACTATTATTGACTACCACCAGCACCATCCTTAACCATAGCCGCCACCACCCACCACACCCACCACACCCACCACTATCATTCTCAACCATAACCACATACTCACCCATCTCAACTACCACAACCAATAACCCCATCATCATCATCAACCATAGCCGGCACCGCCCACCATTATAAACTACCACCACCCACCATCACCTTCTTCAATCACAACCACAACCATCAACGCCACCCACCATTATTAACATTCACCATGCACCACCACTATCTTCAACCATAATCGCTATTGCTACCAATTACCACTAGCTACTACCCAGAACTACCACCATCAACTAAAATCACCACCAACCACGTCTTTAGTCGGCATTCACAAGCACCTCCGTTAGCCATCACATTAATTAGTATTTTATTTGAATTTTATGTTTATTAATTTTTAAATAAAAATAAATTTTATATATTCAAATACTAAAAAAAAACAATCTTAATCATTTAGTATTTAGATCTTAATACATATTTTAATATTCAGATGCGTATTCAGATTCAAATGTCTTAATCTTAATACACATTTTAATATTCAGATATGTATTCAGATTCAGACATCTTAATCTTAAAAAAAACAAGTGAGGCCTTAGTATATGTATTTTCGCTTTTTTGGACTTCTGTTATTACTTGTGGTTGCCTTCGCTTTGGTTTTAACTGTACTAGCTAGTGATAGTTGTGCGTTTTTGCTTGTTTTCCGATTGGTTTGCTTGTCATTGATCCTTCCCTTATCTTCCCTACGCCGAGGGTCTACTGGAAACAATCTCCTTGCCTTTTAAAGGTAGGGGTAACGTCTGCGTAGACACTACCCTCCCAAGACCCCACTTGTGGGAATACACTGGATTTGTTGTTGTTATGCTTTTGACACAAGCTAATTAAACGCAAAGTATCAAAAATTGTCCTTACGATATAATTAAATGAGTTGTGAGAATTCCATGTCTTTTCATTTTCTCTATCCTAGTAACAGAATGATCTTTTATATAAGTAGGTCCAAACAAGTCATGTCATTAAAGGTAAAACTAGAATGCTAACTTTTAATAGTTTCAATACAGAGAACGATATCATTCTTTTTTGAAAAGACTACAATAAAAGTGTCACGTAAAATGAAACATAGGGAGTATGATAAATAACAATTTATCGATTGGTATTCCTAGCCTGGTAGCCCATGTCATAATAAGAAGTAAATTAGGCTATTATACATTAAAAATGCTTAACATCATATACAGGGACAATATTTTGGCATTTCTTTTTCTTTTTTTTATCATGTAAGAAATAGACAAACAAAATTGGTAAAACTGAGATGAAGTGAGGTGAGAAGACTTATGGTAAAAATATCTGTTAACATGGGACTGTAACCTAAATAGCTGAGATGTAGTGGTTCAAAGCAATGGAAACTAAGGAAGATAAAAAAGAAGAGGTAACGTCTGGCAAACTGGCTCAGCATACAGGAAAATGGAGATCCAGAACATTTCTAGGAACCAAATCAGTATCCTTCCTATTTAGACCGTGATAGGAAATCATCATTACTGATATCATATGCATCAAAGATATGCCGCCTTAATAATAATAATATCTTCCACACATATAAAAATTTATGAGCTTCCAAATACAATAGTTCGAATTGAAATTGCTGATGTAAACAGTGAAATGGCCTCCTTTCCTTTTTTTAATAACAGAGAAATACCGAGCGCCAGTGGCTTAATGGGCCTGCTTCTCTACGCTTTACTTAGATACCATACTTTTGTCTACAGAAGTGTTCGAACACGTGATGCACACATAACCTGCACATCACACACTGCATTCTTACCATTAGAGTAAAGCCTTTGGGGCAATGATATGGCCTCCTTTCAGCTTAACATAAGATATTACAGTTTTATTCCAGAAAATGATCAGGAAAAGACTTCTCAAAGTATCATGACACAACAGTTGCTCCTACTGTGCTTGCAATCATCTAGAATAGTGCTTTTAACATAGGACACATATCATATGCAACACATACTTTCATATGTGAAAATGAATTTATTGAGCACAGAAAATGTATAATAACAAGTAACATGGTACCTTAAATATTGAAATGAATGAAAAGCTCGTGACTACAGATGTCTTCCTCACAGGCGTCCTCCTTGCTGGAGACATTTCTTTGCACAACTGCTGAGCAATTTCTTTAAGCAATATCAGCTGTGCTTTATCAGTCCGCATAGAAACGATAGCCTGCCTCATTGATTCCCGATCAGCCTCGAGGGCCTGCAGCCTAAGGTACAGCTTCATGACCTCGGGATCTCCAAAATCAGTATGATTCAGCGAATCTCTTGGGGTATGCCCATCACCTATTCCTGCAGAAGCCTTGGGCTCTGAGGTACCATTATATCCAGAACCCTGATGTATAGAGTCAATTGTATACACTCTGTCGTTCATTTCACCTCCAGCTTCAGATGACTCGTCCACCTTCCTCAAGTTCGCATACTCCTCTGTTTGCGAATTTTCTGCTTTTCCAACACTACCACCGAACTTCGGAGAACTTGAGATAAAATCAGAGCTTATTTCTTTATTTGTTACAGGAGGGAATTGAGCGACTATTGCTTTTTCAAGGACATCGTTATTAAATACTTCCCCATCAGTCTGACTACTTGGCATCAATTCTAACTGATTGATCCTCTGATCCAAATCTCGCATTTGATCACATGATCGTGGGGTCTCTCCGAATGCATATTTCTCAACGTCCACAACCTCATTATCCACCTCTGTGTACACTTGGTTCTCATTAATAGTGCATTTCAAGGGAGGGTAATCATACAAAGAAATTTCAAAACGCTCATCGATGCCCTCACTGACACTATCATTTCGGCCATAACGAACCTTCTCTTTCTCACCATCATCCTCAACCTCAGACTCCAAGAGCCCATAACTCAACATCCTATGCTTATACATTTGCACCTCACAAGTCAACGACTGGATCGTCTCCTCCCTCTTATACAACAAATCCTCCAACGCCATTATCTCCTGCTGATCATGCGCCATTTTCTCCTCCGTGAACATCTTGAACTGCCTAAACTCCATTTGTGACTCGGCCTTTTCCCTTTGCAACCTCAAGATCATCGACATGGCTTCGTTAGCAGCCGAGGAAGCCGCATTCCTCTCTTCCTCCAACTCAACACTCAATTCTTGAATCGTCTCCTGTTGGCTACCAACCATTTCCCTAAGAGCAACACACTCGTTCTCCATTTCTATACGAGCTGTTTGAGGAAAAATCAGACCCGGGATTACAAATTTCTTCTCAATTTCATCATATTTGTCCAATTTTCGTTTCACTGTCCGAATCCAAGTCCCCGAAAAGGACCCGTTTGTTATAGAACAATTACACTCGCATTCACAACATTTGACCTCACTGGTTGACAGGGTCGTATTTTCAGAATCCATAGGCTAACACACATCCAATAAAAACTCCTTTAAACCCTAAATCGGGAAATATCCCAAAAATTTGTACAACGAAAAATATCACGAAAATCCCTCCCTTCCAAATATATAAATGTGTACGATTTGCCCTTTTCCCTCAAATACGAAATCCTGTAAAAAAGAAAATGATTGAAAATCAAATTAAATCAGAGTTAGAAAAATTACCGTAATTAAAGAGAAGGGAGAGTAAATTTAGGGTACCTGGAATAGGAAAGAGAAAAAGGAACTGAAGCTGAGAAAACGGAGCTCAAATATTCCCGGGAAAGTTAAAAAGATTTTCACCGGAAAAAAGAGGGAAATGGAAAATACCGGGAGAGAATTTGGGAACCCTAGTTCTAGTTTTCTGTTTCTTGTTTGGTTCGGTTGCTTCGTGTTTCGTGAACGAAATGATCTGTTTTCTGAATTTTCCTTTTGACTTTTCTATTCTTTTCAGTTCTTTTAAGATATTTAGAGAGGGAAAGGAGAAGGGAGTGAAATTGGACAAATTCTGGCGACAGCGCGGGGAAGTACACAGTTACCACTAATTAGAGACGTATTTATTCTTAAGCTACTGATTATAATGTATTTACTTTTTAGCTGGTACCTTAATAAACTTTTATCCGTGTGGACGATAATATTTCAGTGCTAGATATGGTGTTCTTAACTTCATGAGTGCTGTGAAAATATTAAGGACAAAGTGTTCCAAATTAGCACCTTTTGTTTTAAACTTTAGGATATCTTGTCTTTAATTTCATATATGTTGTGTAAATGTTAAGGACATACTGTCCTTAACTTCATAAGTGTTGTGTAAATATTAAGGATAAAGTATCTTGTATTTGTATCTTCTGTTGTTAAACTTTAGGACATCATGTCCTTAACTTCATATGTGCTGTGTAAATGTTAAGGACAAAGTGTCCTTAACTTCATGAGTGTTGTGTAAATATTAAGGACTGG
Source organism: Nicotiana obtusifolia (assembly GCA_002018475.1). Classification (NCBI taxonomy): domain Eukaryota; kingdom Viridiplantae; phylum Streptophyta; class Magnoliopsida; order Solanales; family Solanaceae; genus Nicotiana; species Nicotiana obtusifolia. Next base: position 107,749 of record MCJB01002336.1, on the reverse strand, counting down.
TGTCCTTAACTTCATGAGTGCTGTGTAAATATTAAAGACAAAGTGTCCTGTATTTGCACCTTGTGTTGTTAAACTTTAGGACATCATGTCATTAACTTCATGAGTGTTGTATAAAAATTAAGGACAAAATATCCTTAATATTTACACATCACTATGAAGTTAAGGACACCATATCCTTGATAGTTACACAACACTCATGAAGAAAAGATAAAACTATCTTTTTGTATTAATTTAAAAAAAATAGGGACTATTTTTATTCAATATTAAAAATATTAGATACAAACTAAATATCACATTAAAAAGTCACTACCCCACGTCATTTCTAGTGAGAGCGTGGGACTGGGCGTAGGGGCTGCTAAGGAATACTATTTGTCAATTTGGTTCCCAATATTCTTTTTCTTTGATTTTTACCCATTTTGAATTCAATCTCCAATCTTTTTTTTTTCCTCTTCTTATAATCGATCATCTTGTGTTTTTAGGTAAAATCAAAATTTAATAATAGATAATCTTCATTACAAGTTTGATATACTATTCCAAAGAATAAAATAATAAGCTATTATAACATGTTAACTTGAATTAGTAGTGTAATTATTTTTTTAATATCATTAGTGTTCACTACTTAAATCTTTCTTTTTATACTATTTGAATGATATATCATAGTCGTGGTTTAGAGGATGAGGTGGAGTCTTAAAAAAATGAAGTATATTAATGTTGAAGTGCAATATATAAAGAGCAATGTGTGATAAAGAGTATCAGTTTATATTTATTTGAAATGTAAAAGAATTATAATTATACTTCTTACTTGAACAAAAATTTAAAAGTTGAAGTTAATAATTAAGGAGACAATTTTTTTTACTTTTCTATCAGTTGCCACAGTTGACAATTGAACATGTAATGAGACAATGATGGAGAGCTCCAGTTCATAAGTATGAGATATTAATCATCAGTCAATCTTTAGTTAGTCTAAAATTACCACATAATTAGCTCTATGAAATCATCCATGTAGAGTTAACTTTAATTGACCCCAGAGGCCAGAAATAGCTAAATAAAGAGTATTTCAGTATAATATTCAACCACAAAATCAATAATTAACATAAAGCACATACAAAATTATGAACAATTATTGATATTTTAATATCTCATTTTTTTATTTTTTATTTTTTTTGCTGGCCACCGTAGTTGTACGAAAGGAAATAGAAAGACTATAGTGTAGGCACATGTGGGGTCTAATATGAGTGGAATCGTGTGCTGATGTTCGAATATTTGTTATTGGATAACAATATCCTCACAACGACGTGCTCTCTCTTTCTCTCTATGTAGTTACACGTACACATCGTTTGGTTGGTTGGGAGCAGAAAATTTAACCTTGTTAAAATAATAGTATTTGCTTATTATTTTTCTTTTTTCTAATAAGTGATATTCGTATAAGTATGAGAAGTTCAATATATTAATTTATGCTAGATAAAATATGAAATAATGATATGGACAATAGTAAATTTCTAAGAATTGAAATGAAAAACTTAATCCTCAAAATTGTAAAAAATATGGGTTAAATAATAAATACATTATTTGTTACAATCATAGACTAATCTTAATACACCAGACCAAATATTCACAAAAAAATAAATAGTCATCCTTGCATTAGTAATCTCTATTAATGTTACATGATCAATATCGAATGATTATAATCCAATATTTTAGACATTTTAACTTTAAACTTTAGTTATTTTGAATTTTTTTTTCAAAATAAGAAAAATATATTTGCATTGAATCATATCCTGTTAGCCATTATAAAAAACAAAAGCTTCTTAAAGAAAAAAAGATCTAGTATTCCCGAAATATATCACTAGCAACAACTTCGACTCAGTCTAATTGGTATTAGTAAAGTAAACACCAACATGTGTAAATAAAAAGATAACTGAAAGTATATTTGAGTCATATTTTATTTTTTTGAAAAATAACTTTTAAAAATAGTGAAAAATAGTTTTTGAAACAAATATTTGTTAAATATTGATACTAATATTAGCATACCATGTGTTTTTTTTTGTGACATTTTTTAATTCATGATTGATAATAATATTTAAAGATCAGTTAAAGCAATGATATTTAGTTGCGGATTGAGATAATTACGAAGGCAAATGACTTTCGTACAATAATTAGAAACTCATTTTCTCTCTTTTTTGATGAAATATTATCTTATTCAAATATATTGCTTTATTTCTTTTATTTGAATTATCTTTACTACTTTTGTCGCAGTACTTTTCCTTTCCTCTCTATAGTATGTTCACGATAACTTTTTATTCGTATTTTTTTCAAATTTGTTTTAAAAATATTTTTCTTGACCCGAAGGTCTATCGGATAGAACCTCTTTATCTCTAGGGGTAAGGTGTACGTATACCCCACTCTTTCCAGAGTCCACTTGTAAGATTTTACAGGGTATGTTGTCGTTATTGTTGTTGATGATAGAATATTATCTTATGATAATTATTGGGGCCAAACGCACACACAAGTATAACGATCGACAAGTAATAAAGTGATGAGTTGAGTATCTTTTATATGAGGACTTATGATTAACTATCAACTAAATTAAAGTAATACGAATTATTTGTTCAAACAACTTTTTCAAAAGTAATTGTGATTAATTAACTAAAACTAATTTAAAAGTCTAAAAGCAAATAATTAGACCAAACAACACAGTATACATATGCAAGCTTGGGTTGAAACCAATGAACGAAAGTATTCCATGGTTAGCTTATAATCCTGTTGAGTTTTTCACTTGAATTGACTAATTAATTTATATAATTTATTGATTGACTGTTAATATTGCTCATAAGAATCTTTGAAGTTCTTACTTGTACCGACCCGATCGGTCGTTTTGTGTATTTGAGCTCCGTTTCCCCTTTCAAAGCCTTCTGTATGTGTAATTGTGGTTTTACGAATTGCAGGGATGGTTGGTTTCATTTTGGGAAGGTTTTGGATTGTTTTGGAACGATTGGTTCTTGGTTTGGAAGCTTAAGCTGGAAATATTGATCGAGGTTTGACTTTTATGAAAATGATCCCGGAATAGGAATTTGATGGTTCCAATAGGTTCGTATGGAAACTTTGGACTTATGAGTATGTCCGGAATTGGATTTGGAGGTTCCTAGGTTGAATTGGCTCTTTTTGTCGAAAGTTGGCAATTTGAAGATTTAAAAATTTCTTAAGTTAAAAATTTCTTAAGTTGGTTTGACTTTATGGTTACTGGATTTAGATTTTGGTTTTGGAACTTGAAACAGGTCCGTTTTTCATATAGAACTTGTCTGCAAAGTTTGGGGTCATTCCGAGTTAGTTTGGTAGGAATCAAACGCTTGGTTGTGATTTTAGCGATTTTTGAGTTTCTTTGAAATTTTCATGTGTTTTGATGTCCAATTCATGGGTTTGGATGTTAGTTTGGTGTTTTGAGTTCACGAGCGAGTTCGTATGATGTTTTTAAACTTATGTGGGTGTTTGATGTGGAGCCTCGGGCGCTAGGGTGAGTTTCAGATGTGTTTCAGATTAATTTGGACTTGTTTCAGTTTGCTAGTACGTTGGTGCTGCATTTGTTGCAATTGCAAGCACCAATTCGCAATTGTGAAGAGGTCGGGGGGTGTCAGGTGTCGGAAATACGATGTCTTGATCGCATTTGCGAAGTTAGCACTAGGCTGGGCAAGACACATTTGCAACCACTTGGTCACTTTTGCAAAGGGGGTTGCAATGCAAATGTGAAGCTGAGGTCACAATTGCGACATCTCCTTGGGTTAACAGGGTTCGCTTTTGGGATCTCTGTGTCGCATTTTCAAGAGGTTGCATTTACGAACCCCATGTCCCATTTGCAACATCCACAGCTGAACAAAAGGTTGAGATTTCGGGACTTAGTCTCATTTTATCATATTTTTGAACCCTAGACTCGGCGTGAGGCAATTTTAGGAGGAGATTTTCATACAAAGCTATTGGGTAAGTGATTTTGACTTAGTTTTGATTGTACAACATAATTATTTATGAACTTCAACATCAAAATCATGAGATTTGAAGAGAAATTTTAGGGATTTTTTACTTTATTTTGGAAAATAAAAATTTGAGATTTGAGAGTCGAATTAGACTCGAATTTGAAAATCAAACACATATATGGACTCGTGAGATTTTGGATAGTCGAGATCTATCCTTCGACTCGGGTTTAGACCGAGCAAATCTGAGGTTGACTTTTGTTGACTTTTGAGAAATTGTATAAAAGATCTTAATTTTATTAATTGAAATTGAATTTTCTTGTGTTGCTTGATGTTATGAAGTCGTTTTTTGCTAGATCTGAGCCGAACAGAGTTGAATTTTAAGGTAAAAGTAATTTTAGAGTATTGAATTTGCCTAATTGAGGTAAGTATCTTACCTAACTTTGTGTGAGGGAACTGCCCCTTAGGATTGGTCTAATTATACTATTTATACTATGCGGAGTGACATGTACATAAGGTGATGCGTGTGTATACGGTGCATGTGTGATAATTGATCGAATTAGACTCTTAGGCTATTAATATGCCTTGGATTGAAGTTGTTGTTATCTGAAGCACATTCGTTGTTGATTCACTCCCCGTACCCTTTTGTTATTATTGTTATTCTTGTATGTATTGTTGTTGAGCCGTGGGCTATATTGTTAAGGTTTTGTTATTGTTAGTTGGACGATGATGTGGTATATGTGCACCTGTGGTGCGGTTGATTGTTGTGTTGTGAATGAGATGCGCATGCAGCGGCATAAGGGCGGTGTATATATTAATTCGCATGCTGGGAGATAAGGGGGCTTATGCGCGTGCTGCAAGTAAGGAAAAATACATTGTGATGAACACGCACTGAGATAAGAGGGCTTATGCGCGTGAAGCCGTTCAGGAAAAAATATTTCAAATGTGAAGCTCACGCTGCGTCATAAGGGGGATTTGTGATTATGATTTATGGTACTTCGGGGTGATTCTTGATGTTACTCGTGTGATGGAACGACTTTTATCATTGTTTTCCTTAAATGATTTCACTTTGTATTTTACATGCTTTTGTTAATTCTGCCATGTTTTCACTTGCTTGTTTTTTGTTGCTATTTAATTGGTTATGCTTCTCGTTATTCCTTTTATATGGATATTCTGCACATGTTATTGTTTAGTGAGTGTCTTGACTTGAACCTCGTCACTACTCTACCGAGGTTAGTCTTGAAACTTTTTGAGTACCGATTTTGGTGTACTCATACTACGTTTCTGCATATTTTTGTGCAGATCCAGGTACCTCGGATCGTGTGGTCGCTAGAGTTTTGAGCTAAGTTGTGGAGACTTCAAGGTATACCCGTGTTCCGCTTGCAGGCCTTGAAGTCACCTTCTATTGTTTCATTGCTATTGTTTATTGTAATTCCAAACAGTGTTGTATTTTGAGATTTCTAGTATACTCTCGGTAGAGCTTATAAATCCGTACTACCAATTTTAGGATGTATGGCTGTTGAGCATTATGGCTATGTTATGGCATACTCTAGTTTTTATTTAATAGTTAAGTTATTTATTTCCATTGTTTTCATCATATGTTAGGCTTACCTAGTCTTAGAGACTAGGTGCCATCACGATCCTCAAGGTGAAATTTTGGGTCGTGACAAGGTGGCAGCAGAGTTCTAGGTTCTATGAGTCATAAGCAAGTTTAGTAGACTGTTGCGGATCGGTACAGAGACGTCTGTACTTATCTTTGAGACGCTACAAAAATATTAGGAAATTTCACTTCTTTCATTCCTTATCGTGCGAATTTATTGATTTTGGAATTTGAGCCTTTGTCTTTCTATTATCTCACAGATGGTGAAGACACGAGCTTCAGATACTAATGATCCTGCCCCCGGTGCCGGTTTTGCTAGAGGCCGGGACAGAGGCGGAGTACGTGCTGCAGCGAGGAGCCATCAGTAGCTCATGTGGGGGAGCAGGCACATGAGGCGCCTGTCGCTACCCCGGGACTTCAGGGGATTTTGGCGCATTTTCTGAGCATGTTCGACACCTTGGCTCAGGAGGGATTGATCCTAGTTGAATGATGCAATATAAACAAAACTTGCTCTGATACCAACTGATGCAATATAAAACGCGAAAAACAAGATATAAGGATCGAAGCAAGACGCTCAATGAACTATCAAGACAACAAGTAGGAACTAGTCTACTTACCTTCTTGATGAAGTCACGGAGTACCTATACTATATGAACAACCCTCAAGACAATGATGGTCTTGCAAACTGTTCGATCAAACAAGGAACGAGTTCAATTTTGAATCACACCAAAATTAGACAAGTTAAGTCACACATTTTTGGAGAACACAAAGGCTTATCCGAAATTTGTATTCAATCTATCAAAGTTAGGTACTGAAAATAATAAAGTCTTTAGGCTTACATAGAATGAACCTTGTGCTAAATCAACTAGGAAACAAATAACTAACAAAAAGGCCACAATTTGGCTAAGTAAATAGAATGGCCACGCAGGAGCCCTTAAGTAAGAATCAATGTCTTCTACAGCAACACAATAATACAACATAAACACAAATGTACATCTTCAACACAAGATTTCGTCCATAGCAAGATTTATGGACGCTTGGCCCTTCTCCAAGGCTAACCAACGCCTTTTCTTGTCTTATCCAACATTGATGGCATGAACGTAGTTTGATCAGGTTGGCCTGCATCATTCTCCCCTTCTTGAGAAGATTTCGTCCTCGAAATTACGTTCATGATCACGGGCACGACACACAGACTCAGACTTTCACGTACCAGCCCCTTAGTCAACAGCTCATCCACTTGTCGTTGCAACTCCTTACTATCCTATGGATTGCTTCGATATGCGGGTTTGTTCAAAATTTGTGACCCCCTAACAAAGTCAATTTGGTATTCTATCCCCCTCAATGGTGGTAGTCCACTCGGCATCTCCTCGAGAAACATGTCCCTATATTCCTGCAAAACATCACTAACAACACTAGGCAATGGGTGAATGTTAGTAGAAACTTCATCATTAGAACTCAAGTAAACACCCCTATGAATTAGGCAAATTAAGATTTTAGAACTATCATTACCTCTCAAATACTCACCTGGTTGCATCATAGCACAAATATTACCTGACAGGTTCGCTGTACTAGCATTGGTCACGGCTTCGGTTTTGGTCTCCATTGGAGACTTAGCTCTAGCCACCTCTTTCAGTTCCCCCATGCGCTTGTAATCATCACTAACTTGTTTAGGTGTTAAGGGCTTAAGTACATAACTCTTGCCCTCCAGCTTGACCGTATAAGTGTTGGCCTTTCCATCATGATCAACACACCTATCAAACTGCCAAGGCCTGCCCAACAATAAATGGCACGCCCGCATAGGCACTACATAGCACAAGATTTCATCTTGATAAGCTCCCACCTTGAACTTAATAAGTGCTTGCTTTACCACCTTTAACTCACCACATTCACTCAACCACTGCAATCGATAAGGATGGGGATGTTTCCTCGTAGGTATATTAAGTTGAGTCACTAACGTGTGGCTCATTACATTAGTGCAACTTCCGGAATCAATTATCATCGAGCTCACCTTTCCTTTCACCCTACATCTAGCATGAAACAAGTTCTCACGCTGCATATCTCCTTCCTCCTGTACGCTCATAGTACTCAAGTTCCTACGCACCACTAAGAACATATTCACTCCCTCATCTTCCAACTCCTCTTCGTCGCACTCAACCAATTTCGTCCCCGTATCTTCCTCAATCTCCTCTTCACTTTATATCTCACACACAGTACCATCATCAAGAATTAGCATAGTCCTCCTCCGTGTAGGAAAATCCTTAGCAAAATGTCCATATCCTTTGCATTTATGACATTGAAAGGAAGATGCACTAGGCGAGTTGAGTTGAGTTTTAGAAATACCTCTGGACCCCTTAGGATCAGGTTTAGGTGCCACGGCTTGGGTTGGTTTCTTAAGCTCTCGGCTTTGGCTTGCTCCTCTAGTGTTTGATGTTTTTCACTCTTTGTTTTGAAGTATGGAAGTGGAACCGGAACCCCCTTTATAGCGAGCTGCTCTGCTTTCTTTAATCATCTTTTCAGCTTCAATGGTAGCTCAGAGCACATCATGAAGAGCAACAAATGCTTGTAGCCTTAACTAATTAGAGATATCATTTTTCAACCCATTCTTGAACAGGATGATAGCCTCATCTTCTTCTTCGTCTTCTATGTCATATGATAGACGGATTTTCTCAAAGTCATCATAGTATTCTTCCACGGACTTCAACCCTTGCTTCAAGTCATACAACCTCCGTAACTGCTCTTGCTTGTGCCGAGGGTTTACATACTTACAGGTCATTATTTGCTTCAATTCCAACCATGTTATGCGTGCAGGCTGGTTATGTCTAACTCTAGATCTTTTCTCAGCCTCCCACCAAGTAGAAGCATAGGACTAGAAAGCAGCAATGGCATATGTAGCCTTCTTCTCCTTAGTCATATCATTTATTTCAAATATCCGCTCAACTTGATGTTTCCATTCTAAAAATCAGTCAGGATCACTAGTTCCTTTGAAAGAAAGGATAGTAACCTTAACACTGTTCAAACTATTATCTTTGGCATTTTCTTGGCCACCTCGGATCAGTTGGATCGATTGGAAGTCCTCATAATGTTCAGCATATTCGTCAAACTCTTGCTCTAAATTTCTTCCACCAAAACCTCTAAGTCTCCCTCTCGGACCACGATCATAATCATGTCTTCCCATGTAGTCTCGGCCTCTATTCCGTTGCCCTACTCTCGGATTCCGTGGCCCCAAATCATCATCTTCAATTCCTCGAACTCGGGTTGATCATACTCGTGGGTTGCTCTCATATCCTTGACGGGTGCTACATTTCTCCCAGCTGGCATTAATGGTGGTATGATACCCCGGGGAATCCCCATGGTCCTGACATTTTGAGCACCTCCGTCCCTCAGCTCGTTTTGGCGAGCTAACTCCGCGAACTGCTCGGGTCTGCCGGTGGAACCGTCACTTGTTCCTTCTCCGACATGCTTCTGATTGCTAGAGGATCTTTCAATGTTCTCCACTCGGGCGCTAATTGCCCTTACTTCGGCTAAGTGGTCGGCCAAAGTAATGTCAGTCACAACCTTTTCTCCTTCCATAGCCATGTACCTGCAAAAGAAACAAGACTAGAGAATGTGTTAAGGTTAGTTAAAAATACTCTCTCTCACTTTTTGAATGACTCTCGGGTTCACTCAAATTTCGGGTAGGATTTCACACTTGTCTTCAAATTGGCTTCCTCTAATTGATCAAGTTCCTTAGCGACCTTTCAAGTTCACAAGTTCAATAGTTTCTTCGGGGTGAGTGAATTTATGTGACTCGATAGGCAGACAACTTTTTAAGTGAGCACAAGAAGCCAAGAATTATCTATGAAAGTGGAAATTCTGAGTTTTAGCACGAGGTCCTACAAGCTCAAAGATTAGTAATTACTTAAGTAGGAAATTACCTAAGAATTACTAATTAGAATTAATGTAATACAAGAAGGAATTTCGAAATAGTAAAGGGAAGGAAATTTTTGAAGCTTTCCCACTTTAGTTTGGAGAAGATCAATTCTCTCTCCTTAGCTCCTAGGATTTTCGGCCCCCCCTTCTCCTTTTCCAACCCAAATTCGCCCCTCCTCACCTTGTCCAAATAGAATTTCAACTCCTTGAAACTTCTCCCTTTTGGATTGGGAGTTGTTTCCTTATTGGACTAGAATTAGGGTTTCCTATTCCTCCTCCTTCTCCTCCCAAATTCAGCCCTCTTTTCTTTCTCTCTCACACGTTCAAGACTTCCCCAAGAACTATCAAATTAATGTTCAAGAACTTCAAGTATTCAAGGAAGACTCGTTAAGAACGATTGAGGATTCAAGACCCTCTTAAGAACAACACAAAACTCTTCAAGAATTACAATTTTAATTCCAAGAACTTCAAGGTTCTTGAGTTTCACGTGACTATTTCTAAGAACAACAACTTTGACGTTCAAGAACTTCAATAATCCAACCAAGAACTATTGATAATTCTTCTAGCAATTCAATTTACTTCAAGATTTCAACTAGGGTTTCAAGAACGGTTTTTAAACGATCAAGAACTTCAAGATTGGTTTCAAGAATGGATTTTAACAATCAAATCTTCAAGATTTCAACCCTAGATGTTATAGAAACTTCAATCAACAACAATTCTCGGTTTTTCTCTTCTTTTTATTTTTTTTTTCACGTTTTTTTTTTTTTTTTTTTTTTTTTTTTTTTTTATTTTTTTTATCAAAAACGAAATTAAAGAAAGAACCTAAACTAAGACACGAAGAACAGGATTGGGATTTTAAGAATAAACCTTTTCCAAGCTCTGATACCAATTGATGCATATAAACGATAGTTGCTTTGATACCAACTGATGCAATATAAAACGCGGAAAACAAGATATAAGGATCGAAGCAAGACGCTCAATGAACTATCAAGACAACAAGTAGGAACTAGTCTACTTACCTTCTTGATGAAGTCACGGAGTACCTATACTATACGAACAACCCTCAAGACAACGATGGTCTTGCAAACTGTTCGATCAAACAAGGAACGAGTTCAATTTTGAATCACACCAAAATTGGACAAGTTAAGTCACACGTTTTTAGAGAGCACAAAGGCTTGTCAGAAATTTGTATTCAATCTATCAAAGTTAGGTACTGAAAATAATGAAGTCTTTAGGCTTATATAGAATGAGCCTTGTCCTAAATCAACTAGGAAACAAATAACTAACAAAAAGGCCACAGTTTGGCTAAGTAAATAGAATGGCCACGCAGGAGCCCTTAAGTAAGAATCAATGTCTTCTACAGCAACACAATAATACAACATAAACACAAATGTACATATTCAACAAAAGATTTCGTCCATAGCAAGATTTATGGACACTTGGCCCTTCTCCAAGGCTAACCAACGCCTTTTCTTGTCTTATCCAACATTGATATCATGAACGTAGTTTGATCAGGTATGCCTGCATCACAAGTTACTTCTCAGGCTAGGGGGGGGAGCTCAGACTCCCACTGCCCATACTCTAGAGTAGCATGCTCATGTTGATCAGACTATGGGTGTTATGCCGGTACATCCTCTGATAACGATTCGGCCTGAGGTCAAGCTAGTGGCATCAGAGGAAGATCAGAAGAGGTTTGAGAGGTTGAAGAAGTATTATCGTCCTACTTTCGATATTGCATCTTCTGTGGGTGCACATGGTTTTCTAGACCAGTGTCACCGTATTCTTCGCACTATGGGCATAATAGAGTTGAGCGGGGTCGACTTTACTACTTTTCAGCTGACAGGGTCAGCATGTAGATGGTGGCAGGCTTATGAAGAGAGTAGGACAGTTGGCACAGTGCCACTTACTTGGGCTCAGTTTACAGATATGTTTTTGAGGGAGTTCGTTCTGTAGGCCCTTAGGAACGCATTGCACACCGAGTTCAAGCAGTTGCTCTAGGGGACTATGATTGTGTCCGAGTATGCTATGACATTCAGTGAGTTATCTCGTCATTCACCTGCTTTGGTTTCCACTGTTAGAGAGAGAGTCTGCAGATTTATTGAGGGGCTCGGTTATGGCCTCAGATTTGGGATTGCACGGAAGTTAGAGACTGATATTCCATTTCAGCAGGTTGTGGAGATCTCTAGGAGGTTGGAGCGTATCTGCGACCAGGAGAGAGGGGATAAGAAGACCAAGAGGCCTCAAGACTTTGGAGGATTTAGTGATTCCTGCTCTATAGTTTCATCTCGACATGGCAGAGATTATATCAATCGACCAGTTCAATCTGCACTTCAGGTTACTCGTAGTGCTCTATCTATTCAAGGACCTCAGAGTACTCATTTTGGACAACCATATTCTAGTGCACCTCCAGCACAAGGTTCCTACAGTGATTATTCTAGCCGTCCGGGTCAGACTCACTACTAGTAGCCATGCCGATAGAGAGGTTATTTTGAGTGTGGTGATACCTGGCACATGGTGAGATATTGTCCCATACTTTGGAGGGATGGACCTCCACAGGGTACTCAGGCTATAGTTCCTACTCCAGTTGCTACTCCACCTGCACAGCTAGCTAGGGATGGAGGACATGCAGGTAGAGGACGTCCTAGAGGGGGAGGCCTTGCCCGTTGTTCCGGTTTGTCATAGAAATGCATCGGTTTTATTTGATCCGGGTTCCACTTATTTGTGTGTCATTCTATTTTGCTTAATATTTGGATATGTCTCGTGATTCTTTGGGTACCCCTATTTTTGTGTCTACGCCTGTTGGGGACTCTATTGTGGTAGACCGTGTCTATCGTTCTTGTTTGGTCACGGTCGAGGGTTATGAGACTAGAGTTGATCTTCTGTTACTCAATATGGTGGATTTTGATGTGATTTTGGGCATGGATTGGTTGTCACCATATCACCCTATCCTTGATTGTCACGCCAAGGCCGTGACGTTGGCTATGCCGGGGTTTTCGAGGTTGTAGTGGAGGTTCATTGGTTCATGTTCCTAGTAGGGTGGTGTCTTTTCTGAAGGCACAACAAATGGTTGAGAAGGGGTATTTGGCATACTTGGCCTTTGTGAGGAATGTTATTGCTGATACTTCTATCGTGCATGCCACCGAATAGGGATATTGATTTTGGTATTGACTTGGTGCCAAGCACGCAACCCATCTCTATTCCACCGTATGGCATAACACCAGTAGAGTTGAAGGAATTAAAGGAATATATTCAAGAGTTGCTTGATAAGGGTTTCATCAGAGCGAGCCTCTCACCTTGGGGTGCTCCAGTTCTATTTGTGAAGAAGAAAGACAGCTCTATAAGGATGTGTATTGACTACAGGCAACTGGACAAGGTTACCGTCAAGAACAAGTACCCACTACCGCGTATTGATGATTTGTTTGATCAGCTTCAGGGAGCTAGAGTATTCTTAAAGATTGATTTGAGATCGGGATACTATCAGATGAAGATCCTGGCTTCAAATATTCGGAAGATGACTTTCACGACTCGCTATGGTTATTACAAGTTTTTGGTGATATATTTTAAGCTGACCAATGCCCCAACAATGTTTATGCACTTGATGAACAACATGTTTCAGCCATATCTTGATTCCTTTATCATCATGTTCATTGACGATATATTGGTATATTCTCGTAGCCGGGAGCATCATGAGCAGCACTTGAGCATCGTGCTCCAGACTTTGAGGGAGAAGAATCTATATGCTAAATTCTCCATGTGCGAGTTTTGGCTTGATCCGATTGCATTCTTGGGCCACGTGGTGTCCAGTGAGGGGATTAAGGTGCATCCGAAGAAGATTGGGGCAGTTCAGAGTTGGCATAGGCCTTCTACCACTATTGAGATCTGGAGTTTTCTAGGCTAGATTGGGTATTATCGCCGTTTTGTGGAGGGTTTTTCATCCATCGCAGCTCGTTTGAATAGATTGACACGGAAAGGTGCACCCATTTAGGTGGTCTGATGAGTGTGAGGAGAGTTTTCAGAAACTCAAGACTGCCTTGACTACAACTCCAGTTCTGGTTTTGCCTTCAGCATCAGGTTCTTATACACTGTATTGTGATGCTTCACGGATTGGTATTGGGTGCTTGTTGATGCAAGAGGGTAGAGTGATTGCTTATGCTTCGCTTTGAAGCCACATGAAAAGAACTAAAGTACACGATTTAGAGTTGACAACCATTTTTCATGCGTTTAAGATTTGGAGGCACTATCTCTACGGCGTGTCATGCGAGGTGTTCACGGATCACAAGAGTCTACATCACTTATTCAAGAAAAAAGTTCTGAACTTGAGGCAACGAAGGTGGTTAGAGCTACTAAAGGACTATGATATTACCGTTCTTTATCATCCTGGGAAGGCCAATATGGTGGCTGATGCTTTGAGTGGGAAGGCTGAGAGCATGGGGAGTCTTATTTTTATTCTAATTTGGGAGAGGCAATTAGCTTTGGATGGTCAAGCTTTGGCCAACAGATTTGTAAGGTTGGACGTATCGGAGCTAGAAGGGTTTTTGCTTCCGTGGTATCACGGTCTTCTTTGTTTGAGCGCATTAAGGCACATCATTATGATGATCCCCACTTGCTTGTTCTTAAGGACATAGTGTAGAACAGTGATGTCAAGGAGGTGACCATTGGTGATGATGGGGTGTTGAGATTGCAGGGCGGATCTGTGTTACGAATATGGATGGGTTGCATGAGTTGATTCTTAAGAAAGCCGATAGTCCCTGGTATTCCATTCATCCAGGGGTCACAAATATGTACCATGATTTGAAACAACACTACTGGTGGAGAAGGATGAAGAAAGATATTGTGGAGTGTGTATCTTGGTGTTTGAACTGTCAGCAAGTTAAGTACGAGCATCAGAGACCGTATGGTTTGCTTCAGAGGCTTGATATTCTGGAGAGAAAGTAAGAGTATATCACTATGGATTTTGAAGTTAGACTTCCACAGACCTTGAGGAGATTCGACGCTGTGTGGGTCATAATGGATAGACTGACCAAGTCTGCACACTTCATTCCAATCATGACTACTTACTCTTTAGAGCAGCTGGCTCGAATTTATCTTCGCGAGATTGTTCGTCTTCATGGTGTGCCAGTGTCTATTATATTGGATCGAGGAAGGCAGTTCACATTGTATTTTTGGAGATCCGTGTAGCATGAGTTGGACATGCAGGTCGAGCTGAGTACGACATTTCATCCACAGACGGATGGGCAATCCGAGCACAGTATTCAGATTTTGGAGGTCACGTTACGTGCCTGTGTTATTGATTTTGGGGGTTCATGGGATCATCTTCTACGGCTACCCGAGTTCGCTTATCACAACAACTAGTAGTCAAGCATCCAAATGGCTTCGTACGAGGCCTTATATGGGAGGCGATGTCGTTTTCCGGTTGGTTTGTTTGAGCCTGGGGAGGCTAGGTTGTTGGGCACCGATCTGGTTCGTGATGCCTTGGATTAGGTGAACTTAATTCAGGATCGGCTTCGTGCAGCATAGTTCAGGTAGAAGAGTTATGCTGAGAGGAGGCCTCGTGGTGTGGCATTTATTTGGGGGGGG
>MCJB01002336.1:36053-92681 GCA_002018475.1 Nicotiana obtusifolia | reverse complement strand
AGAGGGTTCTACTTAGAGTTTCGCCCATGAAGGGTGTGATGAGGTTCGAGAGGAAGGGCAAGTTGAGCCCTCAATATATTGATCCATTTGAGGTTCTTGAGAGAGTGGGTGGGGTGGCCTACAGACTTGCATTGCCACCTAACTTATCGGAAGTTCACCCGGTGTTCCATGGTTCTATGTTCCGGAAGTATTATGGTGATCCGTTACATGTGTTAGATTTCAGCTCTGTGCAATTTGATAAGGATTTGACTTATGTTGAGGAGCCAGTGGCCATCTTGCACCGGCAGGTCCGAAAGTTAAGGTCGAAGAACATTGCATCGGTGAAGGTTCAATGGCAAGGTCAACCGATCGAGGAGATGAATTGGGAAACCGAGTATGATATGCAAAGCCGATATCCTCACCTTTTTGGCACTTCAGGTATGTCTTTGTACTCGTTTGAGGACGAATATTTATGTAAGAGAGGGAGAATGTAATAACCCGACCAGTCATTTTGTGTATTTGAGTCCCTTTTTCCGTTTTGAAACTTCTCGTATGTGTAATTGTGGGTTTATGACGTATGGGGATGGTTGGTTTCATTTTGGGAAGGTTTTGAATTATTTTGGAACGACTGGTTCTTAGTTTGGAAGCTTAAGTTGAAAATACTAATGGAGGTTTGATTTTTGTTAAAACGATCCCGTAATGGTCATTTGATGGTTTCAATAGGTTCGTATGGTAATTTGAGACTTAGGCGTGTGCCTGAAATTAGATTTGGAGGTTCCTAGGTTGAATTGGCTCTTTTTATCGAAAGTTGGCAATTTGAAGGTTTCGAAATTTACTAAATTTAACTATGGTTTGACTTTGTGGTTATCGGACTCAGATATTGGTTTTGACGCTTGGAACAAATCCTTTTTGTCATTTAGAACTTCTCGATAAAGTTTGGTGTCATTTCGAGTTGGTTTGGTAGGAATCAGACGCTTGGTTGTGATCTTAGTGATTCTTGAGTTTCATTGAAATTTTCATGTGTTTTGGTGTTCGATTCGTGATTCCGCATGTTATTTTGGTGTTTGAGTTCGTGAGCAAGTTCGTATGATATTTTTAGACTTGTGTGGATGTTTAGTGTTGAGCCCGTGGGGCTTGCCGAGTTTCGGACGTATTTCAGATTGGTTTGGACTTATTTCGGATTGCTGGTGGGCTGGTGCTGCAATTATCGCAATTGCGAGCACCAATTTGCCATTGCAAAGAGGGAATGAGGTGTCAGGTGTCTTAAATGCGACGCCTTGATTCATTTGCAAAGTTAGCACTAGGCTTGGGCAGGTCGCATTTGCGACCACTTGGTCGCTTTGAAGAGGGTTTCATTGTAAATGCGAAGCCCAGGCCGCAATGGCGATATCTTTTTAGGCTGACAGGGTTTGCTTTTGCGATCCATGTGTTGCATTTGCGAGAGCTCGTATGTGCGAACCCCCGGTCGCATTTGCAATATCTGTAGCTGAACAAAAGTTTAGAATTTTGGGACTTAGTCTCACTTTATCATATTTTTGAGCCCTAGACTCGGTGGGAGGCGATTTTAGAAGGAGATTTTCATACAAAGTTATCGGGTAAGTGATTTTGACTATGTTTTGATTAAATAACATGATTATTTATGAATTTTAACATCTAAATCATGAGATTTGAAGAGAAATTTTGGAAAATTTTGACTAAGTTTTGAAAAATAAAAATTTGAGATTTGAGAGTCGAATTGGACTCGAATTTGAAAACCAAACACATATATGGATTCATGGGGTTATAGGTAATCGAGATCTACATTCAACTCGAGTTTTGATCGGACGGTCCTGGGGTTGGCTTTTGTTGGTTTAATTACACTATTTGTACTATGTGGAGCGACGTGTACATAAGGTGACAAGTGTGTACATGGGCGCATGTGTGGTAATTGATCGGATTAGATTCTTAGGCTATTAATATGCCTTGAATTATAGTTGTTATACAAAGCACATTTTATTGTTGATTCACTCCCCGTACCCTTTTGTTATTGTTTTTATTCTTATTGTTGTTGAGTCGTGGGCTATATATTGTTATGGCTTTGGTATTGTTAGTTGGACGATGATGTGGTATATGTGCACGTGTGGTGAGGTTGATTTTTATGTTGTGAATGAGATGCTCATGCAGCGGCATAAGGGTGGTGTATATATTGATGCGTATGCAGCGAGATAAGGGGGCTTATGTGCATGTTGCAAGTAGGAGAAATACTTCATTGTGATGCACACGCGACAGGATAAGAGGGTGTATGCGCGTGAAGCTGTTTAGGAAAAAATATTTCAAATGTGAAGCTCACGCTGCGTCATAAGGGGAATTTGTGATTATGATTTGTGGTACTTCTGGGTGATTCTTGATGTTACTCGTGTGTTGGATCACTTGATGAACTGAGCATATCATTGTTTCCCTTAACTGATTTCACTTTGTGTTTTACATGCTTTGGTTAATTCTGCCGTGTTTTCACTTGCCTTTTTTATTGCTATTTAATTGGTTATGCTTCTCGTTATTCATTTTATATGGATATTCTGCACAAGTTATTGTTTAGTGAGTATCTTGACTTGAACCTCGTCATCATTCCACCGAGGTTAGTCTTGATACTTACTGGGTACTGATTATTGTGTACTCATCCTATGCTTCTGCACATTTTTGTGCAGATCCAGGTACCTTGGATCGTGCTGGTCACTAGAGTTTTGAGTTGAGTTTTGGAGACTTCAAGGTATACCTGCTGTTCTGCTTGCAGGCCTCGGAGTCACCTTTTATTGTTTCATTTCTACAGTTTATTGTAATTCCAAATAGTGTTGTATTTTGAGATTTCTAGTATACTCTTGGTAGAGCTTAAGACTCAGTACTACCGTGTTTGGAATGTATGACTGTTGAGCATTATGGCTATGTTATGATATATTCCAGTTTTTATTAAAAGTTAAGCTATTTCTTTCCATTGTTATCATCATGTGTTAGGCTTACATAATCTTAGAGACTAGGTGTTATCACGATCCTCAAGGTGAAATTTTGGATCGTGACATTACTCACCTATTCAAGCTAATCTAATGCCTATATGTGTATAGAATTAGGAATAAAAAGAATACATTCAAAATTTCTATGTAATAACCAAGCAAGGTGATTAGTTATATGTCTATCCTAACCACGAATCCATTCTCCGATTCCCAGGTTCAAGAGCTTGCTCTATTTAATCCTAATTGTAATTTAAAATTTTCTCTTTCAAGTTTAATTCTAGATTCACAGATGGTATTTTACTGTTAGCTATAGAGTAAAATAATTAAACTCAAGATTAGATAAATAAACTAATACGATAAATTCGATGAATGATAATTCAATATGTATACATTAACAATTATGTAAAACCCGTAACCCTAAAACTAAGAAAACTAGACACTCATAGTCATGACAACTATCATACGAGTGTTTAAAGTTATAAAATTATCAACAAACGGTAAAAGAAAGAAAAATTCGATCACTCCTTGCTTCAAAAGGTACTCCAGCTGTTGTCTGCGCTCCATGGTATTCCAAACGACCTAAGAGATGGGATTATAGCTTATATAGGAGCTCCAAAAATTTGTGGGACAAAAATATCCTTGTCCAAATTCTGCCGGGTTTCAGCTATTTAGTGCCAATTTCCGTGCCCCGCGTGCTATTCAGCGTGCTAACTCTATAGGTATTTTCGCGCTCTCTTTTGCACCCTACGCAGTGTCCTGCGCGTAATTTCAAACATTATGATCAACACTTCTTTTTAACTTAAATCCTCAGCTTCTCGTGCTGAGTTTCACACCCAGCATGGTTAAGCTTCAATGTTTTACACTTCTATTTCATTCAACTTCGTCTCAAATTATACCTAATTCATATACTAATATCTAATCCAGTATAACATCAATAATTGAGCTAGGTTGGACATGTTCAAGATCAAAGAAAACAAAAATATATAAGATAAAAGTGCAACCAAAGTAACATCAAAATATACATAAATATGTCCAATATCACCACCTCACACATTAATCTTTATTTGCCCTCGAGCAAATAAAAATAAAACTATAATGGACAAAACAAAATTAAGATCCTAACTTTTAACCTTTAACTCCTCAACATATTCCATTAATCACTCGAACAACCTGTCATGACATCTTAACCTCAAAGACTGAGTCCATGCCCTAAACTTCTTTAGGCCAGCTTACTCTGAGAATCCTAATAATGTTCTCCATCTATCATGAAATGTATATTCTCACTGCAAAATAAAGAGAGATAGTTTGTACACTCAAATAAAAATTCAAATGTAATTTAAGGACCCCAAATTGAAAGTATTCTCTCACTCTCACAAAAAATTTCACATGCACATAAAGGTATCATAGGCTTGCCCATTATATAAATCTCTTCTAATTTAGGCCTGCTCAACCTAAACTCAAATAGGACTTTATTAAGGTTCTAATGTAGGCGGGACGAGTAGAATAATATGAATAATAGTGACCAAACTCCCATAAGCACTTATAAAATATTAACCTTACGTCACGACCTAGAATCCCACCCTTGGGGCCGTGATGACGCCTAACATTTCACTTGCTAGGAAAGCCAACATAAGCTAAATTACTTAACCAGTTTTAACAATTCAAATCAAAATGTTAACATATAACCGTGATAGTCTGAAATAGAGTGATACAATGCTGAATAACGTAATGTATAGACAATAGACAATGGGTTGACTTATGTACAGATGTATTGCCTCGTCGGCAAATGTATTTTGTTGTGTAGCTTTTGCATTGCAGCCTTGTCGGCCAGATTATGTATATAAGCATGTTCATGTCATGGTATGATACTTCATTTCATTATGATTTTGTTCGAGATTGTATGTGTCTGACAAGCCTTATAGATAATAAGGAAAGTTAGATGAAAGGTACGCCGGCGCCCGTTGAGTAGGGTCCGGTGCCAGTCGCGGCCCTCCGGCTTGGGTCGTGACATTTCAACAGGTAAATGTTTCATTTTCAAATGGCATGAGGAAAATAAATCCCTATGCCTACATGTCAATGTGTATGTAAAGTCATGAATGACCCAATATCGTACAACATGAGAAAAATGCATCTCTATGCCTGTATGTCAAGTGTGCATGTCGAATGCGATGCAACTTAGTGATAAATCATATGCATACTGTCAGAGTATCAATTCACTCAATCCTCCTAGTCACTTAGTCTTCCCAATCACTTAGTCCTCACAGTCACTCAGTCCTCCTAATCACTCGACACTCGCACTCGCACTCAGTAAGTACCTACGCTCACTGTGGATGTGTAGACTCCGGAGGGGCTGATCCCATCCAAGCGTTATAACAAGCCAATCATGATATGAATCAATAATACCTACTGCAGCGTGCAGACCAATCCCATCATAAATCAATAACCTGCTGCGGCGTGCAGCCTGATCCCATCAATATCCTTACCATCAATCCCTCAGCCTCACTCAGTCATCAATCTCTCCAGTCTCTCGGGCTCACAATGTCATGAAATCAGCCCAAATGATGATGTGATGTATCAATAAATGGTAGCAGAGACTGAGATATGATATGCAAATGAATGCGTTTGACTGAGTATGTAATTCCAATGAAAGCAAATAACTCAACAATAGAAATGACCTTGGTGGGTCCCAACAGGATAAGCATATAGCCTAGACATGGTTTCTAACATGGATCACAACTCAATGATTCTAGCACTTAGAGATTTCATAGATACAAATAAGATTAGGTGACTACACAGTACTACCGAAGTAATCGAGTCACAATTCACACGGTGCACGCCCACACGCCCATCACTTAGCATGTGCGTCACCTCAACACCAATCACATATCATGTATATTCAGGGGTTCATACCCTCAGCACCAAGTTTAGAAGTGTTACTTACCTCGAACAAGCCAAATCCAATACCGAGCAAGCCAAACGATACTCCAAAAATGCCATCCCGCATGCACCGATCTCCGAACGGCTCGAAACTAACCAAAAGCAACTCCAATATATCAAAATGCCTAAGGAGACAATTGAAAATGATAAAGGTTGGATATTTAATCAAAAGCCTAAAGTCAACCAAAAGTCAAACTCGGGCCCGCGCCTTGGAACCCGGTGAAACTCATAAAATCTGACAACCCATTCTATTACGAGTCCAACCATACTAGTTTCCCTCAAATCTGACTCCAAATTGATGCTCAAAACTAAAATATTCATTCTATGTTAACTTTAAACAAAAACCTCCAATTTCTCTTTTGAAAACATCAACCAATTGCAATAAATGAAGATAGACTCATGAAATATAAACTAAACCGAGTGTAGAACACTTACCGTAATCCACGTGATGAAAATTGCCTCCATGATCGCCCAAATCCGAGGCCTATAGCTCAATATATGGTAAAAATGGACAACCCTTGATTTATAGTTTCTGTCCAGCATTGTCGCACCTGCGACACATCTGCCGCTTCTGCGGCGTCGCTTTTGCAACCAAAATCACGCTTCTGCGGAGGAGCACTTGAGGCCTGCCTTCGCACCTACGGTACAAACTCCGCTTTTGTGCACACGCAGGTGAGAGTCCAAATTGCGCTTCTGCGCTGCTATATGCTTCGGCGCCCAAACTCACCGCATCTGCGTCTTCGCAGATGCGAAGAAACCTCCGCTTCTGCGGACTCCTGCTCCCAGCAACATTCCGTCTTCTCCGATTCCGCTGCCGCTTTTGTGACTCCGCAAGTTCCCATAGCTCCGTAGGTACGGTCACACCAGAAGCCCTGCCAAACCAGCCTTGCCAAAATTGATCCAAACGAACTCCGAAACTCCTCCGAGCCACTCGAGACTCCATCCGAATATACTAACAAGTCCCATATCATAACACAGACTTACTCCAGGCCTCAAATCACACATAACAACATCGAAACAACAAATCGCACCTCGAATCAAACTCAATGAACTTTGAATCTTTCAACTTCCAAAACTCGTGCGGAACCATATCAAATAAACCGGGGACGAGCTCAAATTTTGCACACAAGTCCCAAATGACATAATGAAGCTATTCAAATTTCTGGAACCACAATCCGAACCCGATATTATTAAAGTCAACTCTCGGTTAAACTTATGAACTTTCCAAACCATCGAATTTCCAGCTTTCGCCAATTAGTGCCGAAACCTTCTAGAAACATCCAAATGCAAATCCGTGCATATGGCCGATCCAAAATCACCATACAGACCTAATAGAACCATCAAAACTTCAATTCATGGTCAAATTCATGAAAGTCAAACTTGGTCAACTCTTCCACCTTAAAGCTTCAAACGTGATTCTTCCAAATCAAACTCTGGATCACCTGAAAACCAAAACCGATGATACACACAAATCATAATACATCATACGAAGCTAATCGAGACTCTAAATAGCTGAACGGAATGGTAGTGATCAAAACGACCGGTCTGGTCGTTGCATTCTCCCTCACTTAAACATACTTTCGTCCTCGAACATGCCCAAAGTCGTTCCAAAGCCATCAAACCACCGTGTAACCTTACCATGCACATACTCGGGGGTGATCCCACGTCACCCTAATCCATATAAGCCTGATGACGCAACCTAACCAAAGATCCTTAATTCAACCTTAGCCCATAAACCGTGGAACCCAATTTTCAACATCCGAAATTCCTTACAAGACCCAAATCTCGCACCCACACACTGTATAGTCCGAACAAGCCGTATCAAGTCATATCCATAACCCAAGATGTAATCATATGATATACCACCTAACTTAGACGCTCACAGCAATAGCCTTTGACCACGACAGCTGCTCAAAACACACCTGGTACGGGTAACAAGCCTCATATCAAACCAAACCTTGCTCTAATACCTTCGTACACTGCCGATGATAAAAGAAACACGCAGAAACTCATAGCCACTCATCAGATCAACAAGTCACGGAGCCCTCTCTCGTCCGACAAGAACCAAAGCCAAATCCTAAGCCGACTTCAATTTTATTTCTCCATACATACTGTAATCAAATCCGGTAGTACCCATTCTAGGTACAATGACCTCATCTCATCAAACACAACCATTCTAGTGACGTACCACACCAATACAACCTAAATCCACAAGCCGTGCAATCTGTGCACCAATAAGCAACAATTCAAATGCACCCAAAAGTGGAATACAACTCAAATGAGAGAACTGTCTTGCAAGCTCAACAAGTACCACCACAACGCTATGCTAAGAACCCATCACACACAGTAGAACCAAAACACACAAATCTATCACAAAGTATCATATCCCATCATAACCCAGCTGCAATGCGTGACCCATCCAAACACCAAACCATACAAGATGCCTCGAGCCCCAATGCTCAAAATCAACAACTATAAGCAATTCGAAACCAAGTACATAAGTGCATGACCATAACCATAGAGAAGTGAATAAAACTTTATACCACAGCCCGAAAAGAACATAACCAAGGCGCAATCGACCATTCAACACCCTAATAACGATCGCTTAAATTCGCTACACGACCGAAACAGACCGACACCATGTGTGCATATGACCAACAAATCACAACCCCTTGTAGCATAGAAGAGTACTACATAGAACATACCAGATACGAATGAGATCAACTCTAACCGAATGGCACATCCCTCAACAATAGCAGTATGTGTCAACCAACCCGACCTGGTGGAGAATACACATCCTCATTGGGTCTACCAATAGGCCTCAAATCAACTCCGGTCATCCACAGATAGATAAATAACCCTCTAAAAGTCCATAACGACCTAACCATGACACATACTATCATCTGGCTAGCTTTGGCCACATTTTCACAGTTCACAACCATGAAACAGTCTGCTTCTGAGAACTCCCAGTCTCCAAATCCATAGAACACATGAATCACCATATCTGATCCCAACTCCACCACTTGAATGTCTAACACATCTCTCAAACACAATCATCCCATGAGGAATGCTTTTATACTTTTTTCGTGCCACATAGCAAAACCTGAATATCAGCAGTCGATCAACCAGGCGAGTACCGCAATACCAATGATATATTTGTAATTCAAAACTCAGTGCACCTTCTGAAATGTGCACCCTTCTCAAGAAATACCAAATAGTAATATCATTCATCTAGTCATCTCAAATCATCCATGTTGCCTAAGAACTTATGAACTTTCATTCAAAACTAAACCGTGACCTTGCACACGCAAATCTCAATCCCACACAATACACTGTATCTATCATGCCATCATATGAAAAGTACGAGAATCTCATAATCAACTCTGAGTCACAAGCAGAATACATACCTGGTTAGTCGGAAACCTTCCATTTGATCTCATCCAGGAGAAAATCACAATAAACAACATGCTCCTCACGCCGGTAGGAAATATCCATCTCAAACTGTGGTAGAAACCATCGAGAACTCTTCGAAACCCATTTGCACATAACTAAACCATCAGAACTGAATCTTTCTAACTCAACCAAGCCATGCAGGTCGCCAAACCCAAGAGTATTGCCATAAAACACCTGTAGAGACTCACCACGTCAGAAGTACCCAAAGAACCGATCATATTCATTACCGTGCTAATCCAACCTACTACTAACATGTCCTATTTCTCTGAGTTCCTTCCGAATTACCCTCAAGGTGACACTTTTCCTTGCCAGAACACCACGATCCTTAACCAAAACTCACCCCACAAGATCCTAGCATAAAACCACACCACCCTAAGGCCCATAAGCCACTGTATTACCTCTTAAACACCCCAAAAGTACTACAACCGAGACACCCACTCTGAAGAGACCTTCTATGAATTCTAGAGTCGTTTTCTTAACCTCTCTGACTCTGAAATGTAGAATACATAATGATATAAAAATACCGTGACTCTCAACACCTTCCAATGCAAATCTCTGATTCTAGCCATATACAAATCGGCAAAATTCTCAATTGCTACATATAAATCTTGGATCCATTAGAACCTTCTCGAGAGCCATCCACTCTACTCAAATATCAATTGCACCGACCAAACGGGCCGAATGACTTGTGCCCCATTAGCACGACAACACCCAAAGAAATAATCCACACCTTTAAGCAACCAAGCAATTTCCTACTCCATGGGCACTACATCCTTCACGAATAACAACTCAATCGTTCCATGATTTCCATATAACCCATATCTAGAAATTCCTTTACTCGAGTCATCCTCGATCTCAACCTCCGCAAGTCACATTTGATTCACAAGTATACTCAAACCGAAACCAGTACAACACATAACTATGCAATCAAATTGTTGATAACAAACTCCCCCACTTGGCTCAAAGCCATAGAGCAAAACACTGATAACTCATAATACCCATACTCTACTACTGCCATAATCCCGCACCAAAATTTAACTCAATCATTCAGAAGCTCATGTAACATAAACCATCTAATACCTCAAATCACCTGTAAATCTCACATTCATCCTCGTGACGGTCATGTCATATTTCTCAACCAATCCAAACTCAAATGGCAACACCTATAACTCACTGGTAGAAAAGAAAGCCTCCACACAACATCATAAGGATCACACATTTTCACACAACATCATAAGGATCACACATCCATAGATTACTGCGCAGGTGATAACCCACCTGCTTAACCTCAAAAGTGACATCTCTCTATACTCTTTCAGAACCACAACTACTACGCAATCACTTAATCTTCCCGAGTCCGAACTTATCAACAAGACATGAAAATCTACTTCGTTCTCAATTAAACAACATGAAAGATCCGTCAACACACTCATAACTCGAGACTATACCTCATATCAAGACCGGAATCAAGCACACAATAGTTCTTTTTACATGTCAAGCAAACTCTTCTTGTCACATTCAAAACTTTTGAACACATCCCCCAGTCACATCATACTCGTCATATAGCCATCCAACCACTCATCGAGCCATAAATTCCACTCATAGGGACATTACCAGACATATAAATCCAAAAGCACATGCTCACACAAATGAAATCCATGTTCTCAAGCCATAGTCAAAACCCCGCCTCAAGTCCTCCAGACTGGCCCATCATTAGCACACTTAAATCATATCTCGTACCTCATCCATGTAATCACAACCCTTCGATGCACAACTGATACCGAGCAGTCACATGCGTATACGAGTGCGTGGAAGGAATCAAAGAGTTACGCTTCAAGCTGAATCAATGTCGCACGATAAGGAAAGAAAGATGGGAAGTTTATCCTAAATGTCCTGTAGCATCTCTAAGATAGGTATGGGAATCATCATACCGATCCGCAAGACTCTACTAGACACTTGCTCATGACTCGTAGAACCTATGAACCTAGAGCTCTGATACCAACTTGTCACGACCCAAAAGCCCACTAGTCGTGATGGCACCTAGCCCAACTTGCTAGATAAGCCAGTTAACAATAAGCCAATTCAAAAGAGATTCATTAAGAGAAGAAATGGTAATATAGCTGAACTATTATAAAAAGAATTCCCGAGGACTGGTAGTACAAATCATGAGCTTCTAAGACTTAGAATTTACAAAGCTGGTATGAAATAAAATACATCTTCTGTTTGAAAAGTACATAAATAGATTTTCATAAGTCTAAAGCTACCATGAGCAAGAGGTAGCTAAAAACAGAACGCAGGTACATCTTCAATGCTGGCTCCCGCAATACACAGCAACATCGACATCCAAAATCTGCACGCAAGATGCAGAAGTGTAGTGTGAGTACAACCGACCCATGCACTCAATAAGTAACAAACTTAGGTTGTAAGTAGTGACGAGCTGGGACAAGGAGCGGAGTCCAACACCAATAGCCAACAACAGTTCATAACAACATAATAAAAGTTATAAAAGAAGTAACTCAGAGATATATTGCTCAGCTCGTTCACAGTTCCGGAAAATAGGCATGCTTTTCAAGTATATAAGTGAAAAACCAATGCTTTTACCGAAATCACCAAAATATGAGTAAGTTTGTAAAACTGTGATTTTTCCCAAAACTTTCAGCAGGTAAATGTTTCCTTTACAAAGGGCATGAGAAAAAATGCATCCCTATGCCTACATGAAAATGTGTATGTGAAGCCATGAATGATGCCATATCGTACATCATGAGGAAAATGCATCTCTATGCCTGTATGTCAAGTGTGCATGTCGAATGCAATACAACTTAGTAATAAAACCATATGCATACTCTCAGAGTATCAATTCACTCAGTCCTCCTAGTCACTCAGTCCTTACAGTCACTCAGTCCTCCCAATCATTCGGCACTCTCTCTCGGTACTCGCGCTCGCATTCGCACTCAGTAGGTACCTGCGCTCATTGTGAGTGTGCAGACTCCGAAGGGGCAGATCTAACCCAAGCGCAATAATAAGCCAATCATGGCATGAATCAATAATACCCGCTGTGGCGTGCATCCTGATCCCATCATAAATCAATAACCTGCTGCCTCGTGCAGTCCAATCCCACAATATCCTCACCATCAGGCCCTCGACCTCACTCAGTCATCAATCTCTCTAGTCTCTCGGGCTCACAATGTCATGAAAATCAGCCAAAATGATAATGTGATATATCAATAAATGGTAGCAGAGACTGAGATATGATATGCAAACGAATGCGTATGACTGAGTAAGTAATTGCAATATAAGCAAATGACTCAACAGCAGAAATGACCTCAGTGGGTCTTAACATGATAAGCATATAGCCTAGACATGGTTTCTAACATGGATCACAACTCAATGACTCTAGCACGTAGAGATTTCATAGATACAAATAAGATTAGGTAACTACATAGTACCACAGAAGTAATCGAGTCATAATTCACACGGTGCACGCCCACATGCCTGTCACCTAGCATGTGCGTCACCTCAACAACAAACACATATCACGTATATTCAGGGGTTCATACCCTCAGCACCAAGTTTAGAAGTGTTACTTAACTAGAACAAGCCAAATGCAATACCGAGCAAGCCAAACGATACTCCAAAAATGCCATCCCGCACGTACCGACCTCCGAACGGCTCGAAACTATCCAAAAGCAACTAAAATACATCAAATAATGCATAAGGAGACAATTCCAAATGATAGTGGTCGAATCTTCAATCAAAAGCCCAAAGTTAACCAAAAGTCAAACCCGGGCCTATGTCTCGGAACCCGATGAAACTCACAAAATCCGACAACTCATTGAATTACGAGTCTAACCATACTATTTTCACTCAAAGTCAACTCCAAATCGATATTCAAATCTCAAAAATTCATTCTATGAAGCTTTATACATAACCCCCCAATTTCTCTTTTTAAATCATCAACCAATAGCCAAAAAATGAAATAGATTCATAAAATATAAACAAAACCGAGTGTAGAACACTTACCCCACTCCACGTGATGCAAATCGCCTCAAAAATCGCCCAAATCCGAGGCCTATAGCTCAATATATGGTAAAAATAGACAACCCTCGATTTATAGTTTCTGCCCAGCACTGTTCGCACCTGCGATATATTAGCCGCTTCTGTCACGTCGCGTTTGCAACCAAAATCACGCTTCTGTGGAGGAGCACTTGAGGCCTGACTTTGCACCTGCAGTACAAACTCCACTTCTGCACATACGCAGGTGCGAGTCTAAATCGCGCTTCTGTGCCACTATTCGTTTCTGCTCCCAAACTCACCGCATCTGCGCTTTCGCAGATGCGAAGAAACCTCCGCTTCTGCGGACTCCTGCTCCCAGAAGTGCTCCTGGTTTTGCGATTCCACTGCCGCTTTTACGGCTCTGCACTCTCGCCCATAGCTCCGCAGGTGCGATCACACTAGAAGCCCTGCCAAACCATCCTAGCCAAAAATGATCCAAACAAACCGAACCTCGTTCGAAACTCCTCCGAGCCACTCGGGACCCCATCCAAATATACTAACAAGTCCCATATCATAACACGGACTTACTCGAGGCCTCAAATCACATATAACAACATCAAAGCGATGAATCACACCTCGAATCAAACTCAACGAACTTTGAATCTTCCAACTTCTAAAACTCGTGCCGAAACATATCAAATCAACCCGAAATGAACTCAAATTTTGCACACAAGGCCCAAATGAAATAATGAAGCTATTCAAATTTCCAGAACCACAATCCGAGCCTGATATCATGAAATTCAACTCTCACTCAAACTTATGAACTTTTCAAACCTTCGAATTTCTAACTTTCGCCAATTAGTGCCGAAATCTTCTAGAAATATCCAAATGCAAATACGGGCATACACCCGAGTCCAGTTACACCATACGGACCTAATAGAACCATCAAAACTTCAATTCGAGGTCAAATTCACGAAAGTCAAACTTGGTCAACTCTTCCAACTTAAAGCTTCAAACATGAAATTCGTTCTTCCAAATCAAACTCCAGATCACCTGAAAACAAAAACCGACAATACACACAAGTCATAATACATCATAAGAAGCTAATCGAGACTCCAAATAGCTGTACAGAATGCTAGTGCTCAAAATGACCAGTCGGGTCGTTACACAAAAGTTCAAGAACTTGAGAACACATAGCCACATTAGACATTGCAACTATCATAAGAGAATAATTAGCTAAGAACCAACATTAGAGCAACAAGTATAAAGACATGTTAGCCCATATGGACTATTATAATGCTGACATATCAAGGGCCCTAAGGTGTCACAATATGTGCAGAATACCTAAGAGGATCATTACTAGGATACAATCAAACAGAAATTATAAGGTATAGATGGCTAATTACATGTTACCAATAGATGTGTCCCACTTATAATCTTAAGGTCATGGATGTCATGTTAGCAGTCTAAAGTATCAGCGATTAACAAAGATAAACATGTATACTTATTCTGTTATCCTCCTTAAAGGTCCAAAATTTCAGAACCTTTCCTAAGCATGATTCAGATGGCTAGAGTGGCTGCAGAACAATATAATAGCTTTCAAAGCAGTTCTAATGCGTAACCACACAAACAAGGCTTCTTTTATTAAACACTCATGCCAACAACATCAATCGGAGTTCCCAAACATCACACTAAACATCTAGGTCAACAGAGATATCAACACGAATAGGAGAGGCTAGCTTTTAATCTTCATTTGGCCTAATGAACATGTCATGTGACAACATAGTCTATCAGATTTTAAAACTACCAGATCCAAAAACTTCAAATTCATAATCAAGTTCTTCTATAAACAATGATGTCAATAGACATGTGATAGCAAACAAGACATTCATTTTAATTTGCAAGGGTAAGGCAAACAGATCACAATAAGTCATCACCTTGGATATGGGAACTGATTTACTAGAAAGGTATGCCAATAAAGTTCAACACATGATTTTTATATATGCAGGTTATCATGATGGGCTATTATGAATTATATCAGAACAACATAGCAATATGATCAAGTCTAGAGTTATTTAGGCAAGTAGATTAACATGAGAAACATGAACATGTCCCTTAATGAAAATCATTCATTAAGCTAATCCAGTAAACATAAAATCATAGGAAGGTTAAGATTGCACATGGCTGCAGGTATAAAATCTTAGTAGACAATACAGTGATTCAAGCATAAAATCTCCTCAAGCTAAGGGCATAGAAAGGTTCATGAACATAACTTGACCAACATGAACAACATGACAGATGTAACAAAAGTGTATGTGTCGATGAATTATTCAATCAACACAACAACAAGGGTTTCATGTAGCTACTATCAGAAAGCTCAGACAGTTATGAGATAGCAAATATTAACACTCATTACAGGGCTAATACCAACAAATTATACCCAGATATGAGAGCAAATTTTCTAATATACCAAAAAGGTTCATCATATGATTTCTTTTATTTCAAATCATCATAAGCAACACATAGAAATCAGTTTATCATAGTAGCATGAACAAGCTATCAATTCGAGTTAAACAGATCAATATGAGAGTATGAATAGTGGTGAAAATCATTTTGTTGAACTGAAATAATGCAGCATAACATCATTGACATAAGGATTAGGATAGCACATTGCAGTAGATATGAAGTCTTAACAGGACATTAGGAGAATCTTAAGAACACGACTCAATTGACTTAACTAACATGGTAGTGTATATATGATTATACTTAACTAACAGAGACAGGTCACACACCAACACAAGGTCAAATTCAACCAATCATGAAGTCTTAATAGGGTTTATCTATAAGGATAAGAACAATGCAGACACATCTTAACTACCTAAGCCATGAGAGTTAAAGTTCAATAACCATCACAGATTAAATAACAACACAAAGAAAAAATAACTATCAGGAAATATCACTAACCTTAGAAGAAACAGAATAACATGAATAGCAAGACATTGTGAAAGCCACATATTAGCATGCACACCAGGTGATTATCAAATAATTAGCGTAAATGTAGAACTACATAATTAATTTAGGAAAAATAAAAAGAGGGGGTCAGTTTACACTGACCTTCTATGGAGCAGCAAACCAAGTAAAGAATGTTAACAATCGTCTAACAACCCCAAACTTACAATGATCAACCCACAATAGTTGATAGAAATGAAAGAAAGAAGAAGAAAAAATTAGATAAGTGCTACTAGAACTTAGCAGAAAGTTTGAATTTTAATGCTCTTCTTTACTTTCAGTGTATTTTTTCCGTGTTGTTAGGTGGGGGTTAGGTGAGAACATTTAAAGCCCTATTTATAATGGCAAGTCACTAGGGTTCTAGTTGAGTTCAATGGATTGTGAAGAATGATGATTGACAGATGATGATGGTAGCAAGAAAGGGGAAAATCAGAAGAAAAGAGGGAAATTTTTGGGGATTTCCCCTTAGCACGAAGAGAGGAGGAGACCGACCGTTGAGCAGTAGCGGACCATATGTCAAAGCCCCATGTCCATAGGTCACTACATTTGACCTCTGGATAATGACTGATGATAATGAGGTCGAAGACTGGTCATGCATGCTCCAATTTGAAAGAACAATGTATGGAGTACTTAAATCTCAGGTTGCACTTTTAGTTCTAGGGTTTTTGGGGTTCGTGATTTGAATTGTAGTGATGAAAGGGGATAGGAATCGGCAGGATTCGCGGTTTGCAGGGACAAAAGGGATGATTTGGGTTTGATTCGAGTGACCTTGCACAAATTTGTGCAAGATTTTGGAGATTGATGGGTCTGATGGCTTGAGAGAAAATAGAGAGAAAGGGGAAACTAGGGGTTAGAGGTCTGTAGGAGAATGATTAGGGTTAGTGGGGGTGTCTTTGGTTAAGGTTGAGAGGCGAAAGGTGGGCCGTTGGATTATTTGATCAATGTGACGACCCGACAGGTCGTTTTGTGTATTTTAGCCCTATTTTCCCTTTTTAAGCTTACTTCATGTGTACTTGTGGTCTTATGACTTGCGGGGACGGCTAGTTTCCTTTCGGGGAAGTTTTGGAATGGTTTGGACCCTTTGATTCTTGGTTTAGAAGCTTAAATTAGAAATGTTGACTTGGATTTGACTTTTGTAAAAATGACCCCGAATGGTGTTTTGATGACTTTGATAGGTTCGGATCGTGATTTTAGACTTGGACGTATGACTGGAATGAATTCGGAGGTCCCTAATTTGATTTGACTTGTTTTGCCGAAAGTTGGCAATTTGAAGGTTTATAAATTCCTTAGATTTGACTGTAGGTTGACTTTATGGCTGTCGGGTTTAGATTTCAATTTTGGGACTTGGAATAGGTCTGACTTGCTATTTGGAATTTGTATGCAAAATTTAATTCAGAGTTGGTTTGATAGGAATAGGACGTTTGGTTGCAATTCTAATGACTTTTGAGTTTTCTTTTGAATTTCATGCGTCTTGACGTCTGATTCATGGTTCCATATGTTATTTTGGTGTTTTGATCATGTGAGCAAGTTCCTATGATACTTTTAGACTTTTGTCGATGTTTGGTGTGGAGCCCCGAGGGCTCGAGTGAGTTTCAGACGTGTTTCAAATTGGTTTGAACCCATTCTAGGTTGCTGGTGTGCTGGTGCTCCAGTTGTTGCAATTGCGAGCACCAGCATCGCAATTGCGAATATGGCAAGGGGGTCTCAGGTATCGCATTCACGATACCTTGATCGTATTTGGGAAGATAGGTTTGGGCTGTGTAAGGTCACATTTGCAACCATTTGGTCACATTTGCAAAGGTGGCTGACTTCGTGTTTGCGAAGTCAATGTCGCATTTATGGCATTTACCTAGGCTGTCAGGTGCCGCATTTGCGAGTCCTTTTTCGCATTTGCGAGGGTTTGCAGTTGCGAACCTAGGGTCGCAATTACGACTTCTTCACCTGAACAAAAGGCCTAGAAAAATGGGACTTAGTCTCATTTTCACATTTTAGAACCCTAGATTCAGTAGAAGGCAATTTTGAGAAGGGATTTTCACCTGCAACTATTGGGTAAGTGATTTTGATCAATTTTAAATTATATTACATGATTAGTTGTGATATTTATCCTTTAATTCATGGAATTTGAAGAGAAATTTTGGGAAATTTTGTCTATGTTTTGAAAAATAATTTTTATTTATTTGAGAGTCGAATTGGACTCAGATTTGAAAACAAAACACATATATGGACTCGTGGGGTTAGGCATAATTGAGATCTACCCTTGGACCCGGGTTTTGATTGGGCGGGCCAAAAGTTGACTTTTGGGGAAATGTGTAAAGATCTTAGCTTTATTAATCGAAATTGGTTTCTCTTGCATTATTTGATGATAGTAAGTCGTTTTTTGTTAGATTTGAGCCGTGCGGAGGCGATTTTAAGGGCAAAGCCATTTTTGAGTGTTGATTTGGCCTAGTTAAGGTAAGTATCTTGCCTAGCTTTGTGTGGGGGAAACTACCCCTTAGGATTGGGTTTGATTGTACTATTCGAATTATGTAAAAGACGTGTACATGAGGTGAAGAGTGTGTACACGAGCTTATATGTGAAAATTGACCGGTTTAGACACTTAGGCTACTTATAAGCATTTAATTGAAGTTGTTTTTATTGTTCTATCTTTCGTTGTCAAGTTTATTCTTACATGCTTTATTTGAGGTTGTAATTACATGTTCTATTTTTCATTGTCGAGGTTACTCTTATATGCATTTATTAGTAGTTGTGTGCTATCATTTTCGTTGTTGAGTTATTTTCATGCATTTAGTCGTAGTTGCTATTTCATGCGATCTCTTTCATTGTTGAGCTTATGTTATGCATTTGGATTTGAAGTTGCCATTTCATGGAAATACCTTCATTGTTGAGTTATTGAAGTTGTAGTCGTTGAGAACTATTAACACGTTTGTAGTTGAAGTTGTTGATTATTTGAATATTTTTCCTTGTGGAGCTATTCCCGTTTTATTTTGTTGTTATTGAGATTGTATACATTGTGGTTGAGCAATGGGCTATGTGTTGTGGTGATATTGGTATTGTTGATTTTGGCAATGTTGTGGCCTATGGGCACGTGTGGTGCAAGTTGATGATTGTGTCGTGATATTGATGTGCATGCGAAGGTATAAGGGTGGTGTATTGATGTGCATGTAGCGAGATAAGGTGGGATTTATGCGTGTGTTACTAGTAAGAGAATTACTTGAAGCCACACTGCGAGTTAAGGGGGCTAAAGTGCGTGAAGTTACTTGGGAAAAATATTTTTAAAAACAAATACAAGGCTCACTCGGGGATATAAGGAATATTGTGATTGTGATTTGTGAAATATGAATATAAGGTGTGGTAACTCGGTGTGATCCTTGTAATACATTCTATGTTGGAAAGGCTTGTTGATTTGCATGGTTATCGTTTGTTCCTTACCTTATTCCATTCGTATTTTGATTGTAACTGGTTACTTGTTGTCTTTATCATATGTACACTCATTGTTGTTATTTGTTGCTTTTATTTCCGTAGTTAGCCTTGTATCGATAAATTTCTTTATTGTCATTTATTGATTTTACTTTGCCCTTGTTAGATTATATTAATATTATGCACATGCTTCTATGTCGAGTAGGTGTCTCGACCTGACCTCGTCACTACTCTATCGACGTTAAGCTTGATACTTATTGGGTACCATTATGGTGTACTCATGCTGCGCATCTGCATATTTTTGTGTAGATCCAGGTACTTCTGCTCGTACCATATGACAGTGAGTTCTTTAGGGGTATTGTATTTAGAGGTTCCTAGTGTAGTTCTTTAGAGATCATGACTTATGTATCACCGTTTTTGGGAATTATATGACTGTTATTCCATTTTGGTTTTATTATGATAGTTATAAGTTTAATTTAACATCTTACTCATTCTTTTTGCAAAATTCTCAATGTGTGTTAGGCTTACCTAGTCTTGGAGACTAGGTGCCATCACGACTTCCTAGGGTGGGATTTTGGGGTCGTAACAAGTTGGTATCAGAGCTCTAGGTTCATAGGTGGTACGAGTCATAAGCACGTTTTGTAGAGTCTTGAAATTGGTACAGAGACGTCTGTACT
Source organism: Nicotiana obtusifolia (assembly GCA_002018475.1). NCBI lineage: Eukaryota > Viridiplantae > Streptophyta > Magnoliopsida > Solanales > Solanaceae > Nicotiana > Nicotiana obtusifolia. Next base: position 72,232 of record MCJB01002336.1, on the reverse strand, counting down.
TATCTATGAGAGGCTACGAAACTATTAGGAAATCTCACTTCTTTCATTCCTTATAGTGCATACTTGTTGATTTCAAAATTCTGAGCCTTTGTCTTTATATTATCTCACAGATGGTAAGGACACTCACTGCTGGAACAGATAAGCAGATGCTCGTGCCCCCTGCTAGAGCCACAAGAGGACAGGCCGAGGTAGAGGTTGAGGAGGGGCACGTGCTGCAGCTATATCACCGGCCCGAGCAATGTTTGAGGAGCCACCAGTAGCTCCGGTTGTGGGATAGGAACCTGAGGCGCTTGTTGTTAGCCCTGGACTCCAGGAGACCTTGTCGCATTTCCTGAGTATGTTCAGCACTTTAGCTCAGGCGGGCTTGATCCTAGTTGCACCAGCTACATCTCAGGCTGGGGAAGGAGCTTAAACTCCCACAGCCCGTACTCCAGAGCATCGAGTCCATGTTGATCAGGCTCCAGGAGTTATGTTAGCACAATTCGTTATTCTAGTTCAGCTTGAGGTCGGGCCAGAGGCAAAAGAAGAGGAGCAGAGGAGATTTGAGAGGTTCAAGAAGTATGATCCTACTTTCAGTGGCGCAGTTACTGAGGATGCACAGGGTTTTCTAGACAAGTGCCATTCTATTCTCTGCACCATGGGCACTGTGGAGGTGAGAGGAGTTGCCTTTACTACATTTCAGCTGTCAGGGGTAGCATATAGGTGGTGGCAGGCTTATGAGGAAGTTAGGCCAGTTGATGCAGCGCCACTCACTTGGGCTCAGTTTTCAAATATGTTTTTGAGGAGGTTTGTTCCCTAGATCATCCGGGATGCGTGGTGCGCAGATTTCGAGTAGCTGTGTCAAGGGACAAAGACGGTGTCAGAGTATGCCATCAGGTTTAGTGAGTTGTCTCGTCATGTACCTGCTTTGATTTCTATAGTCAGAGAGCGAGTTCATAGATTTTTTGAGGGTTTTAGTTATGGTCTTAGATTTAGTACGTCTCGGGAGTTGGTCAGTTTCAGCATGTTGTAGAGATCGCTCGGGGGTTGGAGCGTATGTGTGGCCAAGATAAGGAGGATAAGAAGGCCAAGAGGCCAAGAGGCCACGAGATTCTAGAGGATTTAGTAATGCTAACGCTGCAATTTCAACTTGTCATGGCATAGGTTATGTGAGTGCACCAGTTCAGTTAGCACTTCTAGATACTCGCAGTGGCCCCGCAATGCTGAGGTCTCAGGTCGCTTACTTGGCACAACCACTTTTTGGTGCACCTCCTACATTGGGTGCCTTTAGCGGTCAGTCTAGCCGATCGGGTGAGACTCAGTTTCTGTAGCCACACCCACAGAGAGGTTGGGAGTGGGGATACCAGGCATATGGTGAGGGACTGTCCCGGAGGCTACAAAGGCTCCATGGATTCCAAGGGTCTACAAGGTTCACAAATTATGGTTGCTACTGCAGTTGCTGCTCCACCTGCACCGCCAGCAAGGTGGAGGTCAAGTGGGTAGGGGTCGTCTTAGAAGGGGAGGCCAGGCCCGTTGCTATGCGTTTTTGGGTAGGACTGAGGCTGTAGCACGGGATGCTGTCATCACAGGTACTTTTACGATCTATCATAGGGCTGCATCAGTTTTATTTTATATGGATTCCACTTATTTGTATGTGTCATATTGATTTGCTCCATATTTGGATATATCTCATGATTCTTTGAGTGCCCCTGTATATGTGTCTATGCATGTGGGAGATTCTATAATTGTAAACCGTGTTTATTGGTCGTGTTTTGTCACTATCGAGGGTTATGAGACTAGAGTTGACCTTCTGCTACTCAGTATGGTAGAATTAGACGTGATATTAGGCATGAATTGGCTGTTTCCATATCAAGCTATTCTAGACTGTTACGCCAAGAAAGTGACATTGGCCATGTCAGATTGTCATGGTTGGAGTGGATGGGTGCATTGGATTATACTCCTAGCAGGGCGGTGTCCTTTCTAGTGGCACATTGAATGTTTGAGAAGGGGTGTGAGGCATATCTAGAGTTTGTAAGGGATGTTAGTGCTGATACTCCTACAGTTGAGTCAGTTCCGGTAGTGAGAGATTTCCTAAATGTGTTTCCGGCAAACCTACCGGGCATGCTGCCCTATAGGGAAATCAATTTTGGTATTGACCTGGAGCTGGGAACTCAACCTACTTCTATTCCACCATATTGTATGGCACCGGTGGACTGCTGTGCTTGCTCACTTTAAGGTTCCCCTTAAGAAATGGGATGTTAGCACAAGTAAAGATTACTTTAGGGCCAACACTTTGACTGACTGTGACTATGAAGTCCTTACTACTCCCAAAGAACCTAGTTCATCCAAGAGGGTGCCCATGAACAACAAAGTGAGAGCTTTAGAGCAGGAGAGTGGAGCTAACGATGTTGAGATTGAGAGGCTAAAGAAGAGGCTGGCTGAAGTAGAAACTGAGAGGGATGCTCTCAGGTATGAGCTTGTAAAGGGAAAAGAGAAGAATGAAGGCATTCTTTAAGACATGTCGAAGGTGCTTTAGTATAGAAACCAAGCCCTGGTCCTTCCCAATCTTAAACCCTTCCTAGCCTAGTTTGTAACCAGTGACCCCAGTGGGATGTTTTTTAATGTCTTTTTGCTCACGTTTCAATACTATTATTTCTCTTTATGCTTTGTGGATGAATCTTATGAATAATCATCACTGCTTTTGCTCTAACTGTTTGATAATATTTTTTAGATGGTTAATATCCTTAGATTGATGAGATAAAATTGAATCCATGATTGCATTTGAGGTAGCTTAAATGGCCATGAGTAAGATCTACTAAAATCTGGTAATATAACTTAATTATGCAACTTTTTGATGATGCCAAAAGAAGGAAGATATGTTGTGCTTTTGCTTTGGAATGTGATGTTTATAACCAAATGAACATGGTCCTTAATGATTCGTGACTTAGAAATGGGAAGTGTTCATACATTGTGATTGATGTTGAGCTGAGTTGAAACAAGTTTCATGCTTGTGAAAAGCACATAGTTTGTCATCATCAAAAATGGGAAATTTTTTGGCCTGAGTAAGTTTTGTTTTGATGATTGACAAAGGAACACATGCATGAACCAGGTCCATACACAGTGTACAAAGGGCACAGGTAGATTCAAGCACAAGGCATGCACGTAAAGGGGATAAGTATAAGTTGTTATATCTGATATTCCTTGAACGAAAAGGTTGCATAATTGATAAGGATCAAGAATCCTTACTTGAAGAGAACTCTATCCTAGATAAGGAAGGAGCTAGAAGTTGAAGAAGATAACTAGAACTCTTCCACCAAGGAAGAATAAAGCATTAGAACTCTAGTTATTTCTTATTCTACTAACTCTATAAATATTAGTGGTGTTCTCTTTTACAGGTGACACACAAACGAAGAAGTTAAGCAAGAATTAAGAGCAATATAGCAAGGCATTTTTCAAGCAATTCCTATGTGTTTTAAGTGTGCAAACTTGGAGCTACATGAACCAGATAGAAGAACCAGTTCCATGTGTCTATTTTTTATTCTAGTTCAATCGTAGTAGGGCTTTTGAGTTGTACCTTTCAACTTTTATTAGAAGCATTTGTACTAGGTATTTTGAGTTGTATTGTTCAAGTTAGAGTTGACTTGAAGCAGTCGCAACAGCGTTTGGCTAGTTGCTAGAAGGGTTAGAGGTAATCCTTATATTTACAAGAGTTTGTAAACATTGTTGTTTTGGCTCAGAGTTGTAGTTAAGTTTTGGGAAAAATCCTACTGGGAAATAGGTAGTGGTTTTTTCACCTTTTGAGCCGGGTGTTCCCACACAAAAATACTTGTATTCTTTACTTTCTACATTTATTATTCCGCAACTATAGTGTAAGGAACTCATAGAAGAACCAGGTCCTTGTATAATCTATGCACGCAAAAAATTGGACACCACATAAATCACTCACCCCTCTTGTGGGTATTGAAGTATAAAACATCACCTGAACATCCAATGCTAATAATCTCTCTCCAATTGGTATATAAGCAAGACTCCCCATGCTCTCAGCCTTCCTACTCAAGGCATCGACCACCACCTTCCTGAGATGATATAGAATGGTGATATCATAGTCCTTTTAAAATCTCTGACCACCTTCGCTGCCTCAAGTTCAGATCCTTTTACTTAAACAAGTAATGTAGACTCCTGTGATCTGTAAATACCTCACAAGACACGCCGTAGAGATAGTGCCTCCAAAATCTTCAATGCGTGAACAATAGGTGCCAACTCTAAATCATGTAATGGGTAGTTCTTCTCATGGGGCTTCAACTGATGCGAAGCATAAGCAATCACTCTACCTTTATACATCAACACACACCATGCCAATCCGCGAATCATCACAATAAATTGTATAAGAACCCGATGCTGAAGGCAATACCGGAATTGGAGTTGTGGTCAAGGCAGTATTGAGCTTTTGAATCTCTCCCTCACACTCTCCGGACCACCTGATTGGGGCACCCCTCTTAGTTAATCTGGTCAAAGGAGTTGCGATGGATGAAAAACCTCTATGAAAGGGCGATAATAACCAGCCAAGCCTAGAAAACTCCTGATCTCTGTAGTAGAAGACGGTCTAGGCTAACTCTGAACTGCCTTCACCTTAATCCCCTCACCAGACACCACATGGCCCAAAAATGCCACCTAATCGAGCCAAAACTCACACTTGGTCAATTTATCATACAACTTCTTCTCCCTTAAGGTCTGGAGTACGATCTTCAAGTGCTGCTCATGATCCTCCAGTTGCAAGAATACACCAATATGTCGACAATGATCATGATGATGAAAGAATCAAGATATGGCTGGAATACATGACATGACCCAAAATCCCAACCTATCATGATGACTCCTAACACACAGGCTAGGCAAGCCGAAACATAACAATAAAGAACCAAAACAATGGAAATTATAGAAATAACATAAGTCTGAAATCTCAATATAATAATATACTGCTAATACAAGGTAAATCCCCCTAAAACTGGTCAATATGGAATCGTGAGCTCTACATCAGAATACAAGTCTAAAAACTATCTGAACTGAAACAGTACATAAGAAAAGACAAGTCAAAACTGCAGCCAGAAGCAGCTCTACCTCGCCTCTTGAAGTTCAGTTCAACAAGAGAATCTACTGCTGATAACTGGTCCCCACACCTGGATCTGCACAATTAAGTGCAGAGTGTGATATGAGTAACGTACTCAATAAGTATCGTAACTAACCTCGACGAGGTAAAAGAAGCTAGAATTATAAATGATACTTGTTATAACCTGTACAGTTTCATCAACTTAACATGTACAGAACAATAATGAAATCAAGTCTTAAAGCACAAAAAGAAACCTCTATGTGTGTGTGTGCAATTTGTCAAGTTCTCTGTTCAGTCAAAGAGACAACATATAAAGATGGTATGCACATGAATCAGGTAAATAACCACGAAAATTTGCAAGTAAAGATGAAATACAAAATCCAAACAAACACTGGCCAGATTTCCATATCCACATGCAAGCACATCCAATTCCACGTGCTACCAGCCCGGCGTGGTCACAGGCTCAATATCATAATTAGCCCGGTGTGGTCACATGCTCATTATCATAATTCGACCTGCATGGCCACAGGCTTAATACAACAGATCCACCTAGTTTGGTCACATGCATAACAACACAATCCGCTCGGCATGGTTATAGGAATAATAATACAATCCGTCCAGCGTGGTCACAAGCATAACAACATAATTCACCCAGTGTGGTCATAGGCATCCGCTCCAGTCATATCACACATGAGCAAATAAACAAGAATACATGTACGTGATGAATGAATAATAGATCTCATGCTAAAGTGTAGGCATGTGCTATCATATCTCAAATTGACAATTTCATAAAAAAAAATAGTACTTATCAAGTTTATTTAGGGAATTAGCCTCTATGTAGCCTCAAACATGGGTCAAATAGTTCACAACAAGGTTACAAATATGAGAAACATTATAGCTTAAATCTTAACAGTAAACTCTAAGCATATCATAGCCTAAGCACAACCCCGAGCATGGATAAATAACCCGGTGCTCGCACATGGGCTCAAACCCCACACATATGCACACCCATTGCATGTAGCTGTCATAAATAATTCAGGCAACTAATGCCTCAATCAAGTTTAGGCAAGATACTTACCTTAGGCAAGCCAAATCACTCTGCCAACAAGCGCTTCCCGTGCGTATCGACCTCTGGACTATTTGAATCTAATCAAAGCAACGCAATACCATCAATAAAAGCCATGAGAAATGATTCCAAATGATAAAGCTAAGATCTTTAACTCAAATCAAAAAGTCAAACCAAAAAATCAACCCCGGGCTCGCACCTCGGAACACAATAAAATTTATAAATTTCGAACACCCATCCAATTACGAGTTCAACCATACCAAAATTATCTAATTCCAACCACAAATCGACCATCAAATCCTCAAATTTCACTCTCCAAGAACACAGTCCAAAAATCCCCAAATTCTATCTTAGATTCATGAAAATTAGGTATAATAATCAACGAGTATTAAAAATATAATACCAAAATCGAATAAATATCACTTACCTCTTTTGGGATGAGAAATACACCAAAAATTGCCTTAGAGCGAGTCCCACAACTTCAAAAAATAGAAGACAATGAAAACCCCTGATTTTAATAAACTACCCTGCAATCTCGCACCTGCGACTCATTTTTCGCTTCTACGGTCCAAATCGCGCATCTATGCCTTTCATCTAAGCTCTTGACCTACCGCTTCTACGGCCAACTTCCCGCTTCTGTGGGTCCGTACCTTCGGAATCCTTCCGCATCTGTGGTGCAACGTTAGCCCCGGATACTCCGCATCTATGACCCGATATCCGCATCTGTGGACTAGCAGATGCGGTCCTCCTCCGCACCTGTGATCTTCACTAGTCTCCCCTTCCTCGTATCTGCGCATAAATCTCCGCACCTGCGGCGCCGGATCTGCGACCGTACCCACCAGGTGCGAAAGCACCAGAAACATTAAACCTTCAGCAATGCCTTAAGTCCAAGAATTGATTTGTTAACCATCCGAAACTCACCTGAGGCCCCCCGGGACCCCATCCAAACATACTAACAAGTTCTAAAACACAATACTAACTCGCTCAAAGCCTCGAATCACATCAAACAACACCAAAGCCACAAATCGCACATTGATTCAAGCCTAATGAAACTGATGAATTTCCAACTTTTAAAACTAATGTTGAATCATATCAAATAACTCCGACTAGTCCCAAATGACACAACAGACCTATTCCAACTCTAAAAACTAAAATTCGATCCTGGTATCAACAAAATCAACTCTTGGTCAAACCTCTCCACCTTCCGAACCTTCAACTTTCCAACTTTCGCCAATTCAAGCCAAAACGACCTATGGACCTCCAAATCAATATCCGGACATACGTCTAAGTCCAAAATCATCATACGACGATTGTAACAATCAAAAACATCAATTTGGAGTCATTTATACAAAATTCAAACTCCGGTCAACTCTTTCAATTTAAGCCTTTAACCTTGGGTCTAAGTGTCCTAATTCACTCCGAAACATCCCCAGAACCAAACCATTAACCTCTACAAGTCACGTAACCATAAGTGAAAATAGAATAATAAAGAAACAGGGGAATGAGGCTGCAATACACACAATGACCCGCCAGGTCGTTACAATGCACTATTCATCAAGTGCATAAATGTTGCTGGGGCATTGGTCAGCATAAAAGACATCACAAAAAAATTATAGTGACCATAGCGAGTATCGAAGGCCATCTTCGGGATAGCTGAATCCTGAATCTTTAGCTGATGATACCCTAAACTCAAGTCAATCTTCTAGAAAATGCAAGCACCCTGAAGTTGGTCGAACATATAATCAATATGCGGTAGTGGGTACTTGTTCTTGATTTTAATTTTTCTAGCTGCCTGTAATCAATCCACATCCTCAAAGAGCCATATTTATTCTTCACGAATAGAATTGGAGCACCTCATGGCGAGACACTCGGTCGGATAAAAACCTTATCAAGCAACTCCTGAAGCAATTTCTTTATGGCATGAGTTTTAGTGCCAGAAACCATCCTATTGGATTATAAATCCCGGCCAATTGATCTGCCTCCCATTCTCCGAGCACTCTATAAGGACCAGGTCCATAAAGTTAGCAATGTTCCTCCTCTCCTGCCTGGGCAGAACCACTGTTGACAAATTCAAAGAGCACCTTGTGGGGAGGCTTCATTTTACTCATATAAACAGCCTGGGCTATAGCTCTAAGTCCCTGTCAGCAAATTTCTTGGTGATGGCAAGTGAGGTAGGTTGATTCTCTAGACTTGGCCATTTTAACTTTTTATAGTCATTGTAGCCTTTAATAGGTATCCTTAGAATCTTCCCTAGCTCTTTATCATCAAAGCTCACATTCACTTCTTTCACCATACTATTTACCCTTCCATTATCTATCTCATAATTTGCAAGAAATTCCACAATTTCAGCTCGGGCTAACCTCCCTTCCAATTGATGGTCCATGTCCTTCCAGCCTTGAATCTCAAACTTCTCTAACAACAACATCATTCCTTCCTCTTCCAAGTCTTTGAGTAGCCTTCCCAGAATTGTTCTTTTTCCAAACTTAACAAACTTGTCCTTTTCTTCATCAGTCTCCTCTTCTTTTTCACTCACTTCTTCCACTATTTGCACTTTTCTTGATTTCGCGGCAGACCTGATTCTTTTTTCCAAGGCAGAGCTTTCTGTATCAACAAGCTTTGCAGGGGACATCTTCTTAGAAGTCTTTCTCTTCTTCGTATTTTGAGTCACAACCTCCACTTCCTTTGCCTCATCCTCATCATGAAGGACCTGGTCCATCTCCTCAATTTCAATGGTTTCACTTGGTTCACCCATCTTTTTCTTTCCTTTAGCAGCAACTTTCGTTTTACTCTCAGTTAAGGCCTTTTCTAGGCCAACATCACTCTACTTACTATGACTCCTTGTAGTTCTCCCTCTTATGGGAGGAGTATCTAAAGGGATATAGATGCAACCTTTCTCTTCTTGCCTCCTATAGCAGTTCCAGTGATTTTAACTCTTGAACTTTTCTTCTTCTTTGGATTGTAGCTGTCAGACAACTTTTTCAGTAGGTCTTGGAGGGGTTCCTTCATAGATGGAACATGTTCTTAGAACCTTTTCCTCAGTCTAACCATCCCCTCCGCTGCACTAGTATTGTTGATTTTGGTAATGTTGTGGCATATGGGTACGTGTGGTGTGAGTTAGTTATTGTGTTGTGATATTGATACGCATTCGGCGGTATAAGGGTGGTGTATTGATGCGCACGCGGCGAGATAAGGTGGGATTTATGCGTGTGTTTCTAGTAGGGAATTACTTGAAGCCATGTTGTGAGATAAGGGGGCTAAAGTGCGTGGATCTATTTCGGAAAAAATATTTTTAGAAATTAACCCAAGGCTCATGTGGCGATATAAGGAAGAATGTGATTCTGACTTGTGAAATGTGAATATAAGCTGTGGTGGTACCTTGGTGTGATTCTTGTTGTACATTCTATGTTGGAAAGGCTTGTTGATTTGAACGGTTATTGTGTGTTCCTTACCTCGTTCCATTCGTATTTTGATTTTAATTATTTACTTGTTGTCTTTATCATATGTACACTCTTTGTTGTCATTTGTTGCTTTTATTTCCGTTGTTAGCCTTTTATTGATAAATTGCTTTATTGTCACTTTTTACTTTTACTTCCCTGTTGTTAGATTATATTAATATTCTACACATGCTTCATGTCTTGTAGGTGTTTCGACTTGACCTCGTCACTACTCTACCGATGTTAGGCTTGTTATTTTTTGGGTACCGTTGTGGTGTACTCATGCTACGCATCTGCATATTTTTGTACAGATCCAGGTACTTCTGCTCGTGTCGGATTCTAGTGAGTTGATTAAGATGTTTCAGAGACTTCAAGGTATACCTGCTTGACATTCGCAAGCTTCAGAGTCACCTTCTGCTATTTATTTTTACTACTGTTTATCTTCATATCGAAACAATATTGTATTTAGGGATTCCTAGTGTACTTCTTTAGAGCTTAAGACTTTGTACCACCGGTTTCGGGAATAATATGACGAATGTTCTGTTTTATTTTTATTATGATAGTTATCAGTTTAATTTAACATCTTAGTCATTCTTTCTGCTAAAGACTAGGGGCCATCAGACTTCCTAGGATGAGCTTTTGGGGTCGTGACAATCAACGGCTCTGGATTTTTTATGGTTGAAAATGGATAAAAGAGTTTATTGTAGAAAAATGATGGCTGTTGGATTTTTGTGATCCAACGATTGAGATTAGATCCAGATTAATTGTAAAAGTAAAAAAGGAAAATGGGGATTAATCGCGGGCCGTTGATGGATTGGATCAACAGTTTAAATCTTTTGTGTTTCTTATGTGAGTACTGGCATGGAATGACGTGGCACACTGCCATTGGTTTAGAGAGGATGGCACAGATTGCCGGCTTGGATATAGGGGGTGGGTTACGGACCGTGTCAAGCACATTGGGCCTGTGTTTATTTGGCCAAATAAGATTGAATGAAATTTAAATTGTAGCCACATTGAGGTTAATTAGACAATTGCAATTACAGCTTTATTGAGGTTTTAACCCCTTTTATAATTCAATTAATTAGACTTAATTAATCCTAATTAAATATAATAAAATATACTTATCAAATATATTGTTAGTTACTGTAATTAATTATAAAAATCAATTATAACACTTCATCTATTAAATTGTAAAAACTTGTTTCGGCTTGTCACGATTCATAATCCCAACCTCAGGGCCGTGATGGCGCCTAACCCACTTGCTAGGAAAGCCAATGTTAGCTAATTACTTAACCAGTTTTAACAGTTTAAATAAAACACTAATGATAAGAAACTGTGATAGTGTGAAATAGACATAATAAACACCATGTAGCGTAGTCTAAACATATCCCAGAAATCTGGAGTCATGAATACATGAGCATCTAGAGTACTACAAATAAAGTCTGAACAAAATACAACTGTTTGAAATAAGGTAAACAGTAAAAACAGAATGGAACGGGACTTCAGGGACTGCGAACGCCAGCAACTCTACTTCAAGTCTCCTACTGATAGCCGGTCCGGACAAGATCTCCTCTACACGCTGCTGGGACCAACACCGTTATTTGCACAAGAAGAAGTGTAGCATGAGTAAAACCGACCCCATGTACTCTGTATGTGCCGAGCCTAACCTCGACGAAGTAGTGATGAAACTATGACAAGAAACTCACAATAAACCTATACGAATAATAATAACAAAATACAAAAATAGAATTAAAGCAATAAACTCATATAACCAGACCCGTAGGTCAACTACCATAGGGCCCCAAAATAACATAATATCATATTACAATACCGAGAATAAACTCTACAGCCATGTACAACACATCAAATCCATTGCGGGGTGCAACCCGTTCCCAACAATTGACATGATACCATGATCCGATTTCAATTATCATACTATATCATAATCTATTCATATCATATTCCGTCCTTATCTCTTTATATCATATCATTTCGTATTCCGTTGCGACATGTAGCCCGATCCCCCAATATTATTATATCAACATAAACAACTCAACACTAATATTTCTGTAATATCAATACAAAGACAAATAAAAGATGCGAAACAATAAGAAACTACCAAAACACATGGAGAATAACCAATATTTCGAAATCCCAACTCTTGGAAAAACAATAATACCAAAATAGCTAGATGACTCACATAAACGGGGTAGCAAAATAAAGTACTTTAAGTAATGTAAGAACGGTAAAAGCAATTAGAACAAGAGATAACAAAAACTATACATTTTATATAATTAGAAGCATGTAAGCAGATACTGGGTGAGAAACGTACAAATCGAGACCACTAACTATTAAACAACAATGACATGTAAGACATGGATAACAAATAAGAACATGTAGCAACTAAAGCATGTAGCAAGAGATAATATAGAATAAAAGAAGACATGGAAGTATATAGCTCAATCCCGCATGCTTTAATCCCATGATGGCGCATATACACTCGTCAACTCGCATATACGCCTTTTCCACCACATAATTCACAGAACAAGTAGACCAACAAGTCGTAACCTCAAGTCAAAGTTAGGTACAACACTTACCTCTTTCCATAATCAATCAACACTTAATCATGGCCTTTCATTTAGAATTAGCCTCTAAACTAGTCAAATCTAGCCAAATATGGTTCAAATAATTCAAAATAAGCTTTAGAAACTACCCATGAGTGAAAAAGATTCAATCTTTAATGAATTTAGAAAAAATCAACAAAAGTCAACCCCGAGCCCACTTGGTAAAATCACGAGATTCGAAAAAAAACTCGATTACCCATTTACCCCAAGCCCAATTATATGATTTGTTTCGAAATCTGACCTCAATTTAAGGTATAAATCTCAATTTTGTTAAATCCCTAAATTCTACCCAAATCCCTAATTTTTATCATGAAATTCATAGATGAAAGATTAAAGTCAATGGGTGATTATGGAAATACATCAAAACTAGTTAAAAATCACTAACTAATAAAGTGGGGATGCAAATCTCTTCAAAATCACCTCTACGCCAAGCTCTAGCTTTCAAAATGGTGAAAAATGGTCAAATCCCTACTTTCAGCACTTTAAATATCTGGGCATGAGGTGTTCTTCACGTTCGTGAAGATAACTGGCCAAAAGGCCATCATGTTCGTGAGGTCCTCTTTGTGTTCACGAAGAGTAAATTCCCTGCCTGCCTTCGCGTTCGCGAACCTCGATTTGCATTCGCAAAGAGAAACCAGCCGCCTTCGTCCCAGATCACCCAAGGCATCCCGTTCGCGAGATGCCTGTCGCGTTCGCGAAGGGTAAAACCCCATTGCTTCGTGTTCGCGGACGACCCTCGCATTCGTGAAGAAAAATCAGCTTCTTGCCCAAGTTTCCCCTTCGCAATCGCGAGAGAAGCTTCATGATCATGAAGTACAATGCACCAGACACCAGAAACAACAATTTTACAAGTTCGAAATTTGTCCAAAGCCTATCCAAAACTCACCCAGCCCCTCGGGCTCCAAACTAATCATGCATACAAGTGTAACAACATCGTATAAACTCGCTTGCATGATCAAAAGACCCAAAAATAACATCTAAAACCACAAATTGGAGATCAAAATGCATGAAATTCAAAAGAAAACTCAAGAACCTCTAGAATCACAACCAAGCATCCGAATCTTATCAAACCAACTCTGAATTACACAAAATTTTACATACAAGTTTCAAATATCAAAACAGACCTATTCCAAGTCCCAAAACCAAAGCTCGAACTCGACAATCATAAATTCAACCTAAGGCCAAACCTACGGAACTTCCAAACATTCAAATTGCTAACTTTTGACAAAACAAGTCAAATAAACCTAGTGACCTCCGATTTCAATTCTGGGCATACGCCCAAGTCCAAAATCACAATACGAAGCTAGCGGAATCGTCAAAACACCGATCCGGAGTCATTTTCCAAAATGTTGACCATAGTCAACTAAATGTCATTTTAAGTCAAAAATTACTTTTTCTTTAAATTTCTATGTAAAAAGTTTCCGGAAGACAACATGGACTACACACACAAATCAAGAAACATCAAATGAAGCTAATTGAGGTCTCAGAACACGAAAATAAAGGCTAGTGCTCAAAACGACCTTTCGGGTCGTCACATTCTCCACTTCTAAAAGAAACGTTCATCCTCGAACGGACATAGAAAAGTATCTAGTCTGGTGAAAAGGTGTGAGTATCTACTCCGCTTGTCATACTCAGACTCCCATATAGATGCCTCAATCGACTTACCTTCCCATTGCACTTTCACAGAAGGAAAACTCTCAGATCTCAACTTTCGAATCTGCCGGGCTAGAATAGCCGCCGACTTTTCCTCATAGTCCAAAGTTTCATCGAGTTGAACCGTGATGAAGTCTAGAATAGGCGAGCTGTCCTCATGGTTCTTGCAAAGCATGGAAATGTAAAATACCAAATGTACCTGGAAGGAAATGCAAGCCTGCAAGCAACCTCCCCAACTCTCTCCAAGATCTCAAACGGGCCAATAAACCTCGGGCTCAACTTACCCTTCTATCCATACAGCATCACGCGACACTCGGAGAAGAACCTTCTCACCTGCCATGTAAGCTACATCTCGAACCTTCCAGTCTGCACAACCTTTTTGCCTGGATTGAGCTGTACGAAGTCATCCTAAATCATCTTAACCTTCTCCATAGCATCACGGACCAAATTAATGCGCAACAACCTAGTCTTTCGATGCTCAAACCAACCAATCAGGGAATAACATCGCGTCCCATATAAGGCCTTATACAGCACCATATGAATACTCGATTGGTAACTGTTGTTGTAAGCGAACTCTACTAAAGGTAAGAACTGGTCCCATGAACCTCTGAAATCCATAACACATGCGCGTAACATATCCTCCAACATCTAAATAGTGCGCTCAAACTGTCCCTCCGTCTGAGAATGAAACGCTATTCTCAGCTCAACCTACTTTCCCAACTCACGCTGCACGGCTCCACAAAAATGCAATGTGAACTGTGTGCCTCGATAAAAAATGATGGAAATGGGCATGTTGTGCAGGCGTTTAATATCCTGAATGTAAATCTGAGCCAACCTCTCTGAATAATAGGAAGTCGCCACCAAAATAAAGTGTGCGGACTTAGTCAACCGGTCCACAATAACCTAGACTGCGACATACTTCCTCAAGGTCTGTGGCAAGCCTACCACGAAATCCATAGTGATGCGCTCCCATTTCCACTCCGGTATCGCCCATCTCTGAGTCAATCCACACGGTTTCTGATGTTCATACTTCACTTGTTGACAACTCAAACACCGAGATACATAACCAACAATGACTTTCTTTATTCTCCACCACCAATAGTGTTGTTTCAAGTCACGGCACATCTTCATGACACATGAGTGAATAGAATAGCGCAAATTGTGAGCCTCCTCAAGGATCGACTCTCTCAACACATCAACGTTTGGAACAAAAATTCGGTCCTAAACCTGCATAACACCACCATCCTCGATCACAACCTCCTTAGCACCACCCCGTTGCATCGTATCCTTCAACACCAACATGTGAGGATCATCAAACTAGCGAGCCTTGATACACTCTAACAACAAAGACTATGCCACAATGCAAGCAAGAACCTGTTGGGCTTCGAAACATCCAATCTCAAAAATCGGCTAGCTAAAGCCTAAACGTCCATGGCTAGTGGCCTCTCTACTACCAGTAAATATGCCAAACTACCCATGCTCTCCACCTTACTTCTCAATGCATCATCCACTACATTGGCTTTTCCTAGATTATATAATATGGTAATATTTTTCAACAACTCTAACCATCTCCGCTGCCGTAAATTAAGGTCTTTCTACTTGAACAGGTGCTGAAGACTTTGATGCTCAGTATAGATCTCACAATGAACGTCGTGCAGATAATGCCCTCCAAATCTTTAGCGCGTGAACAATGGGTGCCAACTCTAAGTCATGAACATGATATTGCTTCTCATGTACCTTCAAATGCCGAGACGCGTAGGCAATCACCCTACCATCCTGTATCAATATCACGCCAAGCCCAATACATGATGCATCACAATACACAGTGTAGGATCCCGAACCTGTAGGTAACACTAACACTGGGGCTGTAGTCAATGCAGTCTTAAGCTTCTGAAAGCTCAACTCACACTCGTTAGACCATCTGAAAAGAGCACCCTCTTGGTCAACTTGGTTAATGGGGCTGAGATTGATGAAAATCCCTTCATGAACCGGCGATAATAACCCCCAACCCCAGGAAGCTCCGAATCTCTATAGTTGAAGTAGGTCTAGGCCAGTTTTGAACTGCCTCAATCTTCTTAGGATCCACTTTAATGCCCTCAGAAGATATAACATGGCCTAAAAAGGCAATCAAGTCCAACCAGAACTCACACTTTGAAAACTTGGCATATAACCGACGATCCCTCAGAGTCTGAAGTATGATCCGTAGATGCTACTCATGCTCCTCTCGACTGCAGGAGTGAACCAAAATATCATCAATTAAGACGATCACAAAAGAACCCATATAGGTCTTGAACACCCGATTCATCAAACCCATAAATGCCGTTGGGGCATTAGTCAAGACAAATGATATCACTAAGAACTTATTGTGACCGTACCGAGTCCGAAAGCTATCTTAGGGACGTTCGATGCCCTAATCTTTAACTCATGGTAGCTAGATCTCAAGTGAATCTTAGAAAACAACTTCGCACCCTTAAGTTGATCAAATAAGTCATCAATCCTCGGCAACAAATACTTGTTCTTGATAGTGACCTTGTTTAACTGCTGATAGTTGATACACATCCTCATAGAGCCATCTTTCTTCATTACGAACAACAGTGATGCACCCCAAGGCGAGACACTAGGTCTAATGAATCCCTTGCCAAGCAAATTATGCAACTGCTCCTTCAGTTCCTTCAACTCAACTAGGTCTATACGGTATGGTGGAACATAAATGGGCTGAGTGCCCGGTGCCTGGTACTAATTCCATGGAAGGAACATTCGCACTAGAATCACGGATAGAGGCCAAATATGCGAGACACCCCATCTCGACCATACGCCAAGCCTTCACATAAGAAATAACCTTGCTTGTAGAATGGCCAGGAGTCCCTCTCCACTCTAATCAAGGCAACCCCGGCATGGCAAATATCACAGCCTTGAAGTGATAGTCCAATATGGCGTGATAAGGTGACAGTATCCATGTCCAAGATAATATCAAATTCCACCATATCAAGAAGTAGAAGGTCTAACCTAGTCTTATAGCTCTAGACTACACTCGAGCAATAAACAAGATCTACCACAATAGAATCTCTCACTGGCATGGATACATACACATGAGAACTCAAAGAATCACGAGGCATAACCAGATATAAAGCAAAACATGATGACACGTATGAATAAGTAGAGCCCAGATCAAATTAAACTGAGGAATCTCTATGGCAAATCAGAACAATACTAGTGATGACGACATCAGATGACTCTGCTTTAGGTCTAGCTGGGAATGCATTAAAACGAGGCTGGGCCCACCACTATGACCTCCGCCTCTCGAACGGCCTCTAACTAGTTGGCTTCCACCCCTAATGGCCTGACCACCCACCTCTAGCTGCTTATGCGGGCGGTGGAGCAACCAGTGCCGGAATCATGGCATGAGTACCATACTATGGCCTGCTGCTTATCAATCTAGGATAGTACCTTCTGATGTGACCTGTACCTCCACACTCAAAGCACTCTCTCAGCTATTGTGGTTGCTGAAGTTGAGGCTGACCTTGACAGCCCGGATAACCACTGTGATAGCTCTGAATCGATGGTGCGCTGATAGGAGCTGAAGGTGCACTATAGGCTAGCTTCTCACGCTGAGACCCATAAGAACCACGGCTGCCTGAAACGCTATGTGCTACCTAAAGCGTTGACTAAATCTGCCTGTAAGGATAGCCTCTACCCAATGAATCTCTGCCTCCAGATGAGGCACCACTGAAACCCACCAAAATGACGAGGCCTCTTCTTAGATACCGTCTCTCTACCCTGACCACGAATCATCTCGATCCATCTATCAATCTCTACGGCCCTCTGGAAAGAGATATCATCCCCCGTCTCCTTGGCCATCTATAGCATAATACCAAAAGTAAGTCAATCAATAAATCTCCTCACCCCCTCTCTATCAGTAGGAATCAAGATAACTGCATGGCGGGATAGGTCCACAAATTTGGTCTCGTACTGGGTAACAATCATGCTGCCCTGTTGGAGGCACTCAAACTTCCCGCAGTACTCCTCTCTCAGAGTAAAATGAATGAACTTCTCAAAAAATAGTTGGAAAAATTTATCCTAAGTGAGTGGAGGTGAAACTGCTAGTCTAGATTGAACATAATCCCGCCACCACCTCTTGGCAGAACCGGTCATCTAAACAGTACAAAGTCGAATCCATTGGACTCCACAATACCTATGTTGCGCAACACCTTATGGCAATAGTCCAAATAATCATGTGGGTCCTCATAAGGTGTGCCGCCAAAATGAGTAGGAAAGAGCTTGGTGAACTTATCCAACCTCATCAATCCCTCAAAAGACATCACGGGCCTCTTCTTAGGGTGTGTAGCAATAACGGGCTAAGCAACTTCAACTGCTGGAATTGCCGGAGTTTGATATATAGGAGCTGTCTACTCCAGAGTGTGAGTGGAGGGAGTCTAAGCTCCTCATCTAGCCTAAGAGACAGCCGGTGCCATAGGAAATTCCTCAACCAGGGCCACACCCTCCCTAAAGCCCACTAAGCGAACTAGTGCATCCTGAAGTACGGGGGTAGCAATGAATCCCTCCGGGACCTGAGCGAGTTCGACGGGTGCGGTCTGAAAAGGGATATCCTCCTCATGCTCGATATGCGGCTCTGCAATGGGTGCTGTTGCATGTGCTTTAGGCTGAGCTCTACGTCTGCCCTCGGCCCCTACCTTAGCCCTGACCCTTACCCCGGGTAGTGGCTGCAACAGAGGGCTTTTTCTCCTGCCCGACTGTAGATGTTATGCGTGTTCTCATCATCTGCAAGAGAACAAGAATAGAATGGTTCAAACTTTAGTAATAGAATAAGCTACACGACAGAGATGTCGCGCCCTATTTTCTCGCGAACGCGGGTTTCGATATGTGACAACTCTTTTACATGGGTATTAAAAGAGAATAGTCTCCACCTAACGGTTTTAAGGTGTGTTGGGGCACCTATTTGCAAATAATTCTATTTAACTAGCATACATCACCAAAGATTGGGTAAAGGCTCAAATTACCTCAAATAGAAGGGGTTAGGCACTCTTCAAGGTCCACAACTGAGGTTCCCGACCGAATTTTTACGCTATGTGGAATTATTGAATGATAATTATCCTATGTAATCATATAAGTTAAAGATATATAGGGAGTCTAAATATCTAATTACAATGTGAAACAAGCATTAAAAGAGATTTCGCATATGAAAGAAGTAGATTATACATCAATAAGTGATTGGTACAATCTTTTGAGGATTACGAGATACAACCAAGTTTGATCTAAGTTAAAATAAACAAGGGTACAAGTAATAACCATATATAGGGGGGGGGGGGCGTCCTAAGTTTTTTAGCCTAAAGGATCATCCCGTGCAACATAAATAATACTTTGAAACTCCCTTAAAAGTAAGGGTTGCTAAAATTATTCAGCGAGAACAAACTATCATCTCCTGCTACCCAGCTACTATCTTAAAGTTGTTTACCTAATGCATTCTAGTTCAATTTTAAACCGCATCCTATGCGTGGATTACCTGTCTCATGCCTATGGTCTAAGAGGCTTTGGACCTACTACTTTGGTGATTCTAGACTTTACTTAGGATGCTAAAAAAAAATAAAACTAGGCGCACAATCAAAACAAGGACAACTGCATATAATTAACAAGTGAGGGCTCAACTTGACCTCCTCTCATAGACACAAATGTACGCAAACAGTTATAGGTTTATGCTAACAGTGTTCTAGGTTATGCACTGAATGGTTGTAGGTATGCAGATTTTGAGTCGAGATACATTAAAATTGTTCAAAACTTATAGGCATGATTTCTATGTGATTGAACAACCCAAGAGTTGATATAAGATCCTGCGAACTGCTGATTTAACAAATGGTTTATTAGAACCCTATGGGCATGATCTCTAGGTGAATTATGACTAGACTATGGGATCATTGAAAAGGCATAGTTATTTATCTTTGATCCTATAGACATGATTTCTAAATGAATAGCGAAATCCTATAAGCATGGTATATAGACAATAGCGTTCGGGCAACAAAGTAATTGAGAACATACACTAGTTTCATTTTATTCCTACAGGCATGTCATCTAGGCAGCAGTATGATACTGATAGGAGTAGCAGCAATCTTAATTAGGCATGATTCCTTTGATGGTCAGATTTAGGCGATTTTAGGCATGAAGCTGTTTAAAGCGCGCAAGCTGTTGCATTTATCCTATGGCCATAATTTCTAGGTGAGCCATATAATTCAGATAGATATCAATGCAAGCAGTCTCAATAACTCAAGCAGAATCCTTTAGGCATGCTATCTAACAACACATAGAAATAGAGCATACGTTGAGCAAGTAGCAAATGAAGCATTTATATCATATAGGCATGTTTTCTATCCTTTCATGCGAGAATTAAAGTATCCCAGCCCCCCACTTTCATTAACTCCCCCATTATTCGTTTTACAAGTTATTACAGACAAATGGAATAAATATAGGCCCAAACATAAATGTAAAATAACCCAGCAATGCATCTGGGCCTTCAAATAGGATATAAAACTCGGACATGCCTATATTCGTGGCGCGGACAGTGTGCTCAAAACCACAGTACCAAGAATGAGATTCAGCAGTCCAGGCCCAGCAACAAAACAATTCTCTTGCCCATCCATTACCAATTACAATCAATGAAGACACGAATGGCAACTCATGCAAACCAAAATCATTTAGGATAACTCAAATTCTAAGGAGGAGCATACACACATTTGGCTCTAAGTACTACAACTAGCAGGAGCAAGAACTCTAAACATCCCAAGGACTTGACACACACTTGAACTTCACATAAAGACACACAAGATGTAGAGGATATGTAGAATACATAGAATGGGCACATATAGGGGCTTTCAGATTAGCATACAAGTTCAAAGTAACAGACTTCTTAGGATACACATGATTTAATTGTAGGATTTTGGCAAACAAGAATCCATAGAGCAAAGGAACTAAGCATGAGAGTTCAAAGTAGGCAGGGTCATGAATTAAAGGTTTTCGAGTAGCGATGACATGCTCGAGACAACGCCGTGCGCGGACCCTTATGCTAAAGACAAAGTTGCTGCAAACTGACTTGTTTCTACCTTGTAGAAGACTAAGTCCTTTTCATTGTAAATATAGAGTAGATTTACTTTATTTTCTTTTAGTGTGCTCCTACAGCTTATTTAGAATCATGTAACTTTGGTTTATTCTTTTTAAAGCATTATTAGGGGGGATCAAGCATTCAAAACTTTCTAGCAAGAAAACAATTCTCTGTACTGGTGTCTCTCCCCCTCGACACCGCGTAGCTTTTCTGTAATAGCTTTCATTTATGCAATCAAACTTTCTTTCACTCTCAATTCTCTTTTTTGTTTTTAGTTGCTCACGATATTGGTTTTCCCGTACGACACTGACAATCTAGTCTAGCGTACGGAGGGGACCTCAGTTGGCGGACAACAATCGTACTGACATCGATTGCTAGCCTTACATTGACCTTACAAAGAATCTCCGGAAGGCGCCACGTAACAGTTGGTATCAGAGCCTAGACTTGACATCGGACAAGGGATAACGTTGCAATTACCACCATTTCTGACCATGGTGAATCATGGGGATCGCATAGCGACCCTTGAGGAGATAGTTGACGCATTACGGCCATCGTGGAAACGGTGCCTGATCTAAAGACCAGCCTAATGCAAAGGTTGGATGACCTGGATCACAGGATGCACCAGGCCGAAGTTGACATAGAAACATCAGCCACGACTCTAAAGGAGATGGGCAAACGGCACCCATAGAGGCAGCCAAAATTTTTGGGAATTTGAGGGCCTCCAGCAGGAGCGTGCCGAAGATTTAGCCCACAGGGCACAAGAGGCAAATAGGGTGACTGCCATGCAACAAACTATAGACAACTTGACAGGCCAGCTCAACGTTGTCAATGCTGCTTTACAAGGCCTGCTTCGAGAAGGGGGGAACCAATCCGGGGGTGCTGTGAACTTCAACCCCGCAACACAGGAACTAAAAATTCCCGAGCCAAAGCCATACAGTGGAGCTCGGAATGTCAAATAAGTGGAAAACTTCATCTTCGACATTGAACAATACTTTGATGCCGTGGGAGGCCTACAAGAAGCTAAGAAGGTGGCAATTGCTTCCATGTATCTTTAGGGTGATGCTAAACTCTGGTGGCGGGTGAAATACGAAGCCATCAGGGCCAGTGAAGATACTCTCAACACATGGGCGGAACTAAAGGCAGCCATACGCTTACAGTTCTTCCCCGAAAATGTTGAGTACAATGCAAGGAAGAAGCTACGGGAGCTCCGCTAGACCAAATCAGTGCGGGACTACATGCGAGAATTCTACGCACTCATGCTGAGCACACGCGACATGGGAAGAAAAACTCTTCACTTTCCTGGAAGGGTTGAAACCCTATGCCCGTATGGAACTCCAAAGACAAAAGGTAGACACGTTACCTAAGGCGATCCAAGCAGCGGAATGCCTTGGGGATTATCAAGTGGAAGCTCGGAAGGATATGCCTCAACAGCCTGTCAAAGGAGGATACAAAGGGGGCCATCCGAGTACTGGTGGCCCAAGCAGAAGTGGAGGAGATCGGAGTGCAACCAAATCTAAGGCTCCCTCCTCAAGCAGTACTAGCACTACATCTAACAACAACGATCGGGGGAGGAAACCCCCTTCAGGATGCCGTCATTGCGGTGGACCACATTGGAATAATGAATGCCAACATGCACAGATGAATGCCCATTGAGTTGTTGATGATGGGACGGATGAAGAATCCGATGATGAAGGCCAGACCGAACCAGTAGGTGCCTTCAATGCAATTGTTGGTTCTTTTTCTGAAGCCTTAGCGGGAACCAGTGCTGGTATCCGGAAGAAAAAGGACCCCTGCCCAATCAACAAGAAAGGGAAAAAGAAGGCGGATGAGAGGACTCCTCTTAAACAAGAGAGGACCTTAATGTTCGTCGAGATGAAGGTAAATGGCAAAGCCATTCGGGCGAAGATAGACACGGATGCGATCCACAACTATTTAGCCTCGACTCAGGTGGGGCGCCTTGGAATAGTTGTAGGAAAGGGTAGAGGTCGTGTCAAGGCTATAAACTCACCCCCTCAGCCAGTTGGTGGAATAGCCAGAGAAGTACCAGTGAAACTTGGCCGTTATGAAGGAAAATTCAACCTGCAGGTGGTGGTCATAGACGAGTTCGAGTTGATAGTGGGGTTGGAATTCCTGAGGTAAACCAACACCATGCCCATGCCTTATGCAGACATGCTACTAATGATGGGAACAAATGGGGCCAAGCCCTGCACCATCCCGTGCATGCCCATGAAGATGGCCGCTGAAAACATCTCGGCCTTGCATTTGAAGAAGGGGGTCAAAAGACATGAACCTACGTTCTTGGCTACCCTCTGCATTGAAGATATAGAACGCTCCTGGGGTCCTCTTCTTGCACCCATGAAGGAGCTGCTACTGGAATTTGAAGACGTCATGCCACAAGACATGCCAAAGCGACTCCCGCCTAGGCGCACTATGGACCATGAAATTGAGTTGGTGCCGGGTGCGAAGCCACCGGCCCGGGTGTCGTACAGAATGTCACAACCCGAACTCACCGAGCTTCAGAGACAATTGATGGAAATGCTAGACACAGGGATCATCGTACCCTCCAAGTCCCCATACGGGTCCCCTGTGCTATTCCAAAAGAAACATGATGGAAGTTTACGACTCTGTGTGGATTATCGGGCTCTAAACAAAATCACTGTGAAGAACAAGTATCCTACTCCGCTCATGGCAGACTTGTTCGACAGATTGGGTGGTGCGACGGTGTTCACCAAAATAAACTTGAAGACAGATTATTGGCAAGTTCAGATTGCAGAGGGCGATGAACACAAGACGACTTGCGTGATAAGATATTCATATGATTTGCTGGTTATGACATTCAGCTTGACTAACGCACTAGCCACATTTTGCTCCCTAATGAACCAAGTCTTTCAGGAATACATTGACGAATTCGTGGTGGTCTACTTGGATGACATTGTTGTATATAGCCAGACACTGGAAGAACACCTAGAGCACTTGCGGAAGGTCCTAACACAATTGCGGGAGCACGAATTATATGCGAATCTATCCAAATGTTCCTTTGCTCAAAACCAAATCGACTTCCTCGGGCATGTCATTGAGGAAGGGCGGATCAAGATAGACCAACAAAAGATTCAGGCTATCACAGATTGGCCGCCGCCTAAGGATGCCCACGCCTTGAGAGCGTTCCTTGGCCTATGCAACTTCTATCGCCGTTTTGTGAAGAATTACTCCCTCATCGCAGTACCACTAATATAACTTCTCAAGAAGGTCACGCCTTGGCATTGGGGACCCAAGCAAGCGGAGGCCTTCAACGCATTGAAAGCAGCTATGTCTAGTAGCCCCGTCTTGGCCCTCCTTGATTTGGCCAAGCCATTCGAGGTACAAACGAACGCCTCTGACTATGCACTTGGTGGAGTCTTGCTACAAAAAGGGCATCCCGTAGCATACAAGAGCTGGAAGCTGAAGGATGCAGAGCGGTGCTATGCCGCCCACGAGAAGGAATTATTGGCTGTCGTCCATTGCCTACGCATTTGGAGGCATTATCTGCTAGGAAACCCATTCATGGTCAAAACAGACAACACAGCTGTTAGCCATTTCATGACTCAACCGAAGCTGAATGGTCGATAGGCCAGCTGGCAGGAACTCCTAGCGAAATTTCACTTCAACCTGGAGTATCGCAGTAGGAAGACTAATCATGTTGTCGATGCACTCAGTCGGAGAGCGGATCTAGCATCAGTGTGCATACGTGCCACCCTAAGGGGGAGCGAAGTAGCCACCACAATAAAAGACCAGATAAAGGGTACTCCTCAAGGATCCTGCTGCACAGTATTTGGTTAATTTGGTAGAACAAGGCAAGACTCGCCAGTTCTACACAGAAGATGGTTTCCTAAAAGTGAAAGGAAACTGACTTTATGTTCCCAAAGGAGGAGATCTACGAAGGACCCTTCTGGTGGAATGCCACGATACTTTGTGGGCCGGTCATCCTGCTGAAGAACGCACCATGGCGTTACTTCGCCGTGCATATTATTGGCCTCAAATGGCCGATGACGTCGCTCAGTATGTGAAGACTTGTCTAATATGCCAGAAAGACTAGTCGGACCGTCTGACACAAGCAGGACTCTTGGAACCAATAGCTGTCCCAAAGAGACCTTGGGAAAGCGTTTCCTTGGATTTCATCACCGGATTGCCCAAGGTCGGGGATCTCACAACTATTCTGATTGTGGTTGATCGATTTTTCAAGTATGCTACCTTTATAGCATCCCCACAGTATATATCAACAGAAGATACAGCTTGACTCTTCTTCTCTCATGTTGTCAAATATTGGGGTTTGCCCAAAGACATCGTTAGTGATCACGACTCGCGCTTCACTAGCAACTTTTGGACTCAACTCTTTAAGTGTCTTGGTCAAAATTAAGCCATAGTTCAAGTTTTCATCCGCAATCTGATGGACAAACAGAGCAGTTCAATGGCATGTTGGAGGAATATCTCTGCCACTTTGTAACCAGATCGCAGAAGAACTGGGTGAAGCTCTTGGATGCTGCTCAACTGTGTTTCAATTCACAAAAGAGCTCTAGTACCAAGAAGAGCGCTTTTGAAATTGTTACCGGACAGCAACCGCTACTCCCACACACTGTGAATGCACCAAACATGTCAAAATCTCCTCGAGCTGCTAGCTTCTCAAGAGAATGGAAGCGAAATTTGGAGATAGTACGAAGCTATCTATCAAAGCCCAAAAGCGGATGAAGAGGCATGCTGATCAAAATTGTCACTTTGTTAAGTATCAGGTAGGAGACAAAGTGATGGTCAAAATCCCAAACCAGTACTGTTTGCGGGAGTCCATGACCCTCTCCTATTGCAAAAATATATTGGATCCTTGTCCATTAAAAGGCGCATTGGGAAAGTTGCATACCGGG
Source organism: Nicotiana obtusifolia (assembly GCA_002018475.1). Lineage (NCBI taxonomy): Eukaryota > Viridiplantae > Streptophyta > Magnoliopsida > Solanales > Solanaceae > Nicotiana > Nicotiana obtusifolia. The sequence continues at coordinate 46,369 of MCJB01002336.1, read as the reverse complement.
TGGAAACCCCAGCTTGGTGAAAAATTCATCCTGTCTTCCATGTCTGTCTCCTGAAACCTTTTCGGGAAGATACGGAGGATACCTCACAGACCCAACTCACAATACCCAGTATTCGAGGCCCCAATTCAACCGGGAAAAGGTGTGCTGAAGCTATTCTTGATGATGGAGTATTCATGGCTCAAGGAAAGATCACCAAGAGTTCTCGGTGAAATGGCAAGGACATGATGTAGAGGAGAATACTTGGGAGAGGGGGACAAACCTCAAAGCCTACAAGAGCCTAATTGATGACTACCTTGCAAGTAAGGCACCGAGGACGTCGCCAACTCAGGTGAAGGAGAATTTCATGGCGGCTTTCCAGCCATGCCCCATGACCCCTTGGACATGCCCCGTGGCGTCCTGGTAAGCGTCCCAACGCCTAGCGCCACGGTCGACCCCGTGGTCTCGGTATCTCCAAGTGACAAGCGCACATGCACCTCTGTCGCCCCACTGATAACCAGCGCCAGCGCCCAGCCACAGGCAGATGCCCACAGCGCCGCGCGCGCGGACCCTAATGCTAAAGACAAAGTTGCTACAAACGGACTTGTTTCTACCTTGTAGAAAACTAAGTCCTTTTTATTGTAAATATAGAGTAGATTTACTTCATTTCTTTTAGTGTGCCCCTACAGCTTCCTTAAGTAAATTCATGTAACTTTGATTTATTTTTTTTAAGAAATTAGGGGGGATCAAGCATTCAAAACTTTCTAGCAAGCAAACAATTCTCTGTACTGGTGTCTCTCCCCCTCGACACCACGTAGCTTTTTTGTAATAGCTTTCATTTATGCAATCAAGCTTTCTTTCATTCTCAATTCTCTTTTCTGTTTTTAGTTGCTCACGACATTGGTTTTCCCATACGGAACTGACAATCTAGTCTAGCATACGGAGGGGACCTCAGTTGGCGGACAGCAATCGTAATGACATCGATTACTTAGTCTTATGTTGCCCTTCCAAAGAATCTCAAGAAGGCGCCGCGTAACACTACATGTGCAGTTGATAATTTTTTCTTATGAGTGTCAAAAGCTTTTATGCAATCACTTGAAAAATCAAACTTAACAACTATCCTAAAAGGTTAGTAAGCAGTTTTGAAATCTTTGAAAAGTCTTTTACGAACCGTCTGCAAAAACATGCATGCCCAAGAAAACTTCTAATGCCTTTAACAATTGTAGGAGGGGGTAATCCTACTATTAGATTAATTTTCACCTTATCAACTTCTATCCCGTTAGTAGTGATTTTATGTCCTAAAACAATTCCCTCAGTAACCATAAAATGATAATTTTTTCCAATTGAGAATTAAATTTGTCTCTTCGCATCTCTTCATAACCAAAGTCAAATGGTAAAGATAATCCTCAAATATTTTGCCAAAAAGCATGAAATCATCCATAAAGATCTTCAGAAACTTTTCAGTCATATCAAAAAAAGTTGTTGACATGCAATGCTGAAATGTAGCAGGGGCGTTACACAGACCAAATGGCATTCTTCTGTAGGCATATGTTCCATGAGGACAAGTGAAAGTTGCCTTATCATGATCTTCGGGTGCAATTAGTATCTGGTTATATCCTGAATAGCCATCAAGAAAACAAGAAAAACCATAGCCTGCAATTCTTTCCAACATTTGATCAATAAATGGTAAAGGAAATAATCTTTTCTAGTAGCATCATTGAGACGTTTGACTCTCCATCCTGTGACTTTCCTAGTAGGTATGAGCTCATTATTTTCATTTTTTACAACTGTCATACCTCCTTTCTTTGGCACTACCTGGACGGGACTTACCCAAGGGCTATCTGAAATGGGATAAATTATACATGCCGCTAACAACTTCACAATCTCCTTTTTTACCACTTCTTGCATTGTTGGATTCAACCTTTTTTGGGGCTGGACTATTGGCTTGTAGCTATCCTCATGAGGATTCTGTGCATACAAATAGCTGGACTAATTCCTTTGATATCTGCTACATTCCAACTTAAAGCTCCTTTGTGATCTTTCAATACTACAATTAATTTTTTTTCTTGTTCTGTAGTCAAAGAAGATGAAATAATCACTGAAATAATTTTTGCTCAAGATAAACATATTTTAAATGGTAAGGGAGAACTTAGAGTTCAATTTTCGGTTGAACTTCTTCTGGTTGTATCTCCATGCCCTTGGAATCCATTTCCAATATTTCAGCTTCACTCCTGATTATCGGATTATCATCTTGTGTGGTGCCTGATTTGGCCAAGCATCTTTCCATTGAGTCTGAAATTAATTGATCATCTTTAAATTCATCTGCAAGATAACTAATCACATCAATTGAAAAGTAGGAAGATGATGTTTCATCTCCTGAAAACCTTAGTATTTTTTGCATATCAAAAATGCTCTTTCTTCATCAACTCTCAAGATTAGTTGTCCTTGATGGACATCTTTGGTTGCTCTACCTGTAGCAAAAAATGATCTATCCAAAATTATTGGTTCATCAGGACTTTATTTTATTTCAAGCACTATGAAATCTACAAGGAAAATAAATTTATCTACTCTTACAAGTACGTTTTTAATTATTCCCTTAGGTTTCTTAGTACTTTGATTTGCAAACTGAAGCGAAACATCTTTCATTTCACCAAGATCTATTTTTTTTAAAGATAGAAAATAGCATCAAATTTATTGAAGCTCCAGTAGAGGAGTCATTTTTTCAATATTTTTTTCTTCTATTTTCTTGACTTTATTCCCTTTTGATGGTTCGGAGAGTGTTTCAACATTCTTACCCTTGTCTACCTGTTCTTCTAACCGAACTTTTTCTTGTATGTTCGCATGGGTTCATCAAGCTCCTTACCTGACCGTAAGGTGATGGCCTTAAGGTGTTCTTTTGGATTTTTCTCTTTATTGCTTGGTAAGACACCTTGAATCTTTTCTGACACAAGAGTTGCCAGTTGGCTTAATTGAATTTCCAAAATTTTTAAGGCTGAATTCTGACTTTTTATCTTTTCATCAGTGACCTTAATATACTTGTACAAAAGATCATCAAGACTTGGATGATCTTGTTGATATTTTTGCTGGTATGGAGATGCTTGCTGATAAGGTCCAAAATTCCATTGGCCACGATTTTGATGTTGTTATCGGGGTGGAACCTGTACCTATTTTTTCTGGAAGCTTTGAGAGTTATCAGCACCATTTGGATTGCTCCATTGAAATTCTGATTGTTTTTGTGCCATTGGACTTCCAAAAGGGTACTGCTTGTAACCGATGTCATTGACTTGTTCATCATTTTGATTGATTGTTTTGCATTCATGGTTCACATGGTTTCCCCCACATATGTCACAAGTCTCAGACTGACTTGATTGTTGAGTATTCACCTGAAAAGATTCAAACTTTTGTGCCAAATAAATAATCTATTGCGTTAGTGTATTTAAAGCATCTACTGATTTACCGTGGTGATCTTTTTGATGATTACACACTCAGATGGCCATTGGATGGCATTCTCAGAAATTTCATTCAACAACTGCAATGCTTCTTTGTGGTTTTTCCCATTAAGGAACCTCCTGCAGCTGCATCTATCACATTTTTAGAAGAGGATTTTAACCCGTGATAGAAAATGTACAACTGCATATGTTCAGGAATATCATGATGTGGATTTTTTTTAGCATTGCTTTTAATCTTTCCCAAGCTTGATAAACAGACTCAGTGCCTGTCTGTAAGAAATTAGATATATCTTGTCTTAACTTTTTGGTATTAACAGGGGGAAATATTTATAATACAAAAATTTCTGAGCTATCATGGATCCTTAAGGCAAGCTTCGCAACCAAGTCTTGGCGTCTCCGTTTAAAGAAAAAGGAAATAGCCTCAACTTGATTGCTTCAGGAGGTACTCCATTATACTTAGCAGTTTCTAACAAGTTCCAAGAAATCAATTAAATGAATGTGTGGATCTTCAATTGAATCTCCAGTGAAGATACAAGATCGTTGAATTGTTTGAATCAGATCGGTCCTGATTTCAAAGTTCTTAGCTAGCACAGGGGTTTCCTAACACTAGATTCGCAGTTGAAGCGGTTAGGTCTAGCATAACCTTTAAGGATTCTATTTGCTGGTCTTGGCGCAACTTCGTCAAACTGATCTTCTACATGGACTGGTGGTGGATTTCCAGTGGGTTGATGTTTTCTACTTCCTGGTTCTCTATTTCTTCACAAGCTATGCCTTAAGAAGATGATATTTGTTTTTTCCTGTGCAACCGAAAAATCTTTCAACTTCAGGATCGTAATTGAGCAATTCTTTTGTAGAAGAGCGAGTCATAAACTACCAATATAAAAAAAATAAAAACTAGCTCCTCAAATAGTACTAGTAGTTGGTGACAAAGAAAATGGTACTATTTTAATACTAATTATACTAGAATTAATTAAAAAAAAATAGTTACAAAAAGAAAACGTAAAAGAAAATAGCGACAATTGTAAATAGTAAATCGCCAATAAAGAAAAGAAGTAATATAAGTACTATAATACTATTGATATTTATAGTGGTATAACTGTAGTGGTGGTACAAAAAGTTGAAATGATTATGAATATAGTTGACAATAGTACGATATAGTGATGGAAGTACAGACAATGATTAAAACTTGTATAGTACTTATATTTAACGTTAGTACTTGTAACAATAATAGCTATAGTATCTACTTGATACTAAAAAAACAAAAGAGATAAATAGTAATATTAAGTGCTCAAATTAGTAAAAAAAATCTAATTTCAATTAGATGTATGCTAATCTCCGGTAACGGCGTCAAAAATTTGACGAGCTTCTGGCGTATAGAAAAATAAGGCTCGTACTCTATCAAATTATAGTATAGTTTATGATATCGTCTCATAAAGATTGGAAGATCTATGCTACAGATTTATAGTATTTTAGCTACTATATGAGAGAATCAAATTGATGAAAGGAGAGTAGGATTTTAGAATTATAAATTTACTTAAATAATATCAAACAACTTCCGAAAGATTTATATCTAAAAAGAGTTGGAAATCATTAAATTCACTTGATAATGTTATTATAAACTATTTCAGTTTCACATATTTCGCCGAAGAATAATTGCTTATTGCGAATACAATTATATTTATTTCACTCTAAAACAATCAATTAATATCACTTCGTGAGATTATAGATATTAATTAATTGATATCTAGTGATAGTAAAAACTGAAATAATGTTCTTGTCTGAATTATACTAAATTTAGTGAAAACCTCTTGAGATTATTTTCACTGAGTCATTAATCTTAATTGAGTCAATTCCTTCTTAAGAATTAGAACCGAAAGAAATAAGATAAAGACTTTTGAATCAGTCGCCTTGCTTGAATCAATTCCTCCTTGAGGATTAGATTTGAAAGAAACAATATTTAAGATTCGGAATAAAAGATTATTACAAATTACTGTCACTCTATTTTATTAAATAACTATGTAATGTATCAATTTTACTTCGTGAGAATTACAAAATTTATACAAGAAAAATTAAGTGATAAATTAGATGAATGTGACGATAATAACTACAACCTATCATTCTAGTACATAAAAGATTTGAAATAGAAATTTTCATTACAAGCTCGTATGAACTTGAAATTGAATTATAATAATATATCAAGCTTCATTAAGAAATTACTCCATAAAAAAATATTTTATTTTTACAAAGACGAGAAAGAAGAAGTCTTGAAAGAGTATTATTTTTACTTGCAAAATAAAAGACTAGAAGAAAACTTAAGTGAAAGAGAGTGAGAGACCAAGATAACAATATCTACTCCTTAATACTTGATATTTTCTCTTAAGCCTTGCTAGCTTATTTATAGGATGGTAAGTCTAGATGGACTTGAGTTAAGGCCTAAATGAATCTTGAGTTAAGGCCTAGATGAATTGTGGCTTCATTTCTTCTTCTTCTTCTTCTTCTTCTTTTTTTTTGATTTTTTGTCGTGTTCCACATATGCATCAAGCATTTTCTTCCCTTTTCTTCGTTGCATTATTTTTTTCTCTAGAGTTCCATATTTTATCTTCGTCTATGATAATTCTTCTTCCTGTAATACTTGTTAGAAAATATGAGTTTTGAGCATAATATTTATTTATTTTCTGAAAAAAAATATATTATTAGCTATGAAAAATATATGAATAATTTTTATGCATCAGTTGAAGATGATAGTGGTGGAGTAATGGTTGTAGTGGCAGCTATGGTTGAGGATAGTGACGGTGGTGGTGGTTGAATATGATGGTGGCGGTAGTTGAGAATGGTTGACAGTGGCGGTAGTTAGTAATGAATGTGGATAATAGCATCTTAATGAAATTAAGTCTTGTTATAGATCTTAATCATGCAGACATATTCAAACTCATTAAGTGATTGTGAAGTTAAAAAAAAACACTTGATGATTAAAATTCAGACTTTAAAATAAAATACACTTAATGTATGAGATATAAATAATTAAGATTCAAACCTTCGAGCGCCGACAAAAAGTTAGAGACTTCTTTCTCTTCCTTTTGTTAAAATTTTTAATACATGTTTTGGCGTTTGGTTCAAAAACTTGTCTAAGAGTTGGACGGAAAAACATTCAACCTTTGCAAAAACTGAAATTAAAATTATTTTTTCATGTCATTTGGTTGAAATCAGCTTGTGAAAAGAATAGACACGTTTGCAAAACCTCATTTTCAAAAAACCAAACGCCAGAACCTGATATAAATTAACAAGAGAAGAAATGAAGAATAACAGGCCAAGCACCTCATTATTTGGGCTTTGACGAAAATGGGCCATCAACCAAAGCCCCACATCAATGATATCGGTGGACCCATAAACACCAAGGGCCTGTGCTTGCTTCCAATGGATACAGATCCCTTCTCATGCGGGGAAAAACAGATAAAAAGGCCCAATTATAAGACAACAAGTGGGCCCATAAAGCAAAGGAATCTTTTCGTCTTTTCCTTTATTTGGTACTCATAAATGACTCACTGAGTAAAAAAGTACAGAAAAACACAGATAATGACGTCGTAAAAACATCATCAATCAACTAAGGTGTCTTGTTGATAAGACAACTGAGTGAACGTACTAAGAGTGAATCTGGCGGTGGTAAGATGACGTTCGAGAGAAGATCGGACGGCTGAAAATGACTGAAAGCTTAGCAAAATCCCGCGGGGGGCACGGGAGCTTTATTTTTAGTAAGGGAGATGGGACAGATCTGTGACTGTGAGTTAGCAAAATCAATCAGAGTACAGTGGTTTTTTAAGTGTTCTTTTTTAATTACTTCTGTTATTGTTTCCACAGGCCACATGCAAAAAGTACAGTTAAGATTTGAGAGGTCTTTTGACTTGTTCACAGTTTCACGTTGAGTAGTACCTTTTCTTTTCTTCCTTCCAACTTGGGGTTTTTGCTTTTTGATTATTTCATAATAAGTACACATTAATTGACAAAAACATGTAAGTTCATCATTATCTACTTCATTTGTTATAAATTGAATTGTGAGAGACCGTAATGTGAGATATAGAACGACACATTATTTTGAAAAAGGTGGGGAAAACCCCCACACTAAGTAGGCGTTTGGACATAAGAATTTTAAAATTTTAAGAAATACAAAAGTGAAAATGCTAGTTGAGAATTACAATTGTGTTTGAACATGAATATACTTTTTGAATTTTTGTAAGTGATCTGAGTGAAAAATTTAAAAATTAAATTTTTGGGATTTTTTAAAAAAATTTTAAAATTCATCTTCAATCGAAAACTAGAAATTTTATGGCCAAACATTAATTTCGAAAAAAAATAAATAATTTTTGAAAAAAAGTAAAAAAATTTCATGGCCAAAATTGGCCCTTAAAAGAATTTAAAACGTATTGTAGTACTTAAAAAAATATATCAAAATACACAAATAACTTTCCGAAATTTTCAGTTGTTACATAAATTCTCTTGTATGTTCTTTTGGATACATCATATCCTTAATGAATCAATAGATATTAGATAGTTTAACTGGTTTTGTTGGAAAAACAAAAGATACAAATACGAGAAGATCACAGAGGGAAAAGAATCTTGTTGGACTTCGTCTCTACTAACTGAAATAAAAATATCATTAAATAAGAAAAGAAATACAAGTCCAGGGGGGCAAGAGGATTGGCATTGGGGAATGGAGGAAAATCATGACCAAGAAATACACAATAAGATATATCCAACTATTAATCAACATACTATACGATCTTTTATTGGACTAATATGGATAATTTAAAATGTAATTCGTGATTAAAGAAAATTCATCTAAAATACTGGACATACAAACAACTCCCATCTTGAAAATAACTACTGGACAATGACCAAAACTTTGCTTCATATTACAGAAGAAAGAGTGGATACATATCTGATTTAATGGAAGGACTAAGGAGGCAGACTAAACTAGCTTTACTGGTCAACTTAACAATTAAAGATTTGAAAGGGATAATAGAATGGATTCAATCTACCTTAGCATGTACAAAAAACACACTCATGAGACCACATATGACAACTTCTAGTTCTCTACATCATTTTATTAAGTCATCTAAGTTTTGCCACATCCTGGACCTCCTAGTGTGAGAACCACTCCTTCAAGTTCACTTCTTTGCTTTGCATCTTTGTCTAGTTGAGATGATCTCATTAGTGATGTTGATCTTCTAACTGGAACCTTTCCTAAGCTCTGCCGTCCGAGTTCTGGAACTTGCATTTGCACCAACTGCTGAGTTTGCCTTCGACAAGCTACATTTACATGGTTTACGTGTGTGTTTGCGTAGTTGACACCAATATTCTGTCCTGGAGGGGGTGAAGGATTCTGACCTAGGATGGATCCTCGTGGTAATAGATCCGGTGCCTTGTTTATAAGAAGATCCAAGTGAATGTTGAGTTTGATTACTTGATAATTTTGGTTAAAGTGAATGGTATAAGAGGTATTTGAGCTTACCGGAGCAAACAGAACACCTCGAAAAATCTTTCCATTAACAATGGCTGTCATTAGATAACCAGAATCAAACGCTCCATCGACTTTTCCCCGGATCTCAGCTCCAATCTGAGTAACATATACAGATATTAGGTTCTTATTCAACCAAAAAAGAAAATGCTACAATTAACTGCAAAATGGCCAATAAAATATTGCTAACTTGAATGGCATATACAGCATATATACCAAGTTGTGGAATCGTCCAGCCTCCAAGGATTGGCATTGCATTTCCTGCTTATCCATAAGAACGGCAGATACATGTCCTGAGTTTGGCGGATTTAATTGTTCTCGAAATAATTGCATATCACGAGGATTCCTTGTTATGGCATTCTTCGGGTTTGGCTGGCAATTGTGAGGGGTCAAATGTTGCTGTCTTGCTAAGAGAAACCGTTCTGATGCAGTTCCAGAACCAGAATGTGGCTTAACAGAGCTCATTTCCGGATCAGATTGGGACGGAGGTGAACGCTGAGATAGAGAAGGAGACTGGTCTTCCGGCTCTGACTCCAGATTAAATATGTGTGAATTGTTACTCATTCTTCTCCTCTTTGGATGCAACGTGTCTTCCGAAATACATGAAAGTTATAAGTTAGTCATGCCTAGTTCATTTCTTGAAACTACTTGCTGCTAACATGACAAAAACATTTCATAACCTACCAGAACTAAAGCGAAAAGCTGCTTTTGATACGAACTCAAGTTCTTGAGATACCGTTGCTACTATATCTTCCTTCCTTCCCCTACATATAGCTTCCTGCTAATCCAATTAAAAATGAATCAGTATTTGATCTCAAATTGTTAAAAATTCATAAGAAAAGAATAGAGATTTTGGTCTATTGTACCGAGCTATTGTCTCTCTCTCTCAGAAACCTTTTCTTATCATAATGACTTGTATTTCTGCCACCAGAAAAGCCGCTATTCCCGTTAGGATGTTCTGCTCCAAACTGCAAGATAAGCAACTCATTGAGCGGCCGCTCATCCTCACCGCAACTGCAAGGTTGAAGACACAAAATGCAAAGATATAAAATCAACTGAAATTGAACAGGAAAGAATGGATCAAAACTGGTAAAAGGCTCACCCTCCATAGATTACAATATCTGTGTTCCTGGCAGCAGCAGTATGAGAAAATCGCCCCTGTGGTTTTTGTCCCATTACATCAAGCTGAGTCCAAGAAGAATTTGTCACATCAAGAACCCAAACATCATTGTAGTACTTCTTGTCTCCAACTCCCCCAATCACATATACCTGTAAAGCACAGCATTGCAAGATCATTCAGATAATTGCTCAACTAGAATGAAGGTTCAGCACAACAGTTGAACGTGCGTTTATACAAGCACACAATTATTAGTAGGGGG
>MCJB01002336.1:20326-36033 GCA_002018475.1 Nicotiana obtusifolia | reverse complement strand
GGGGGGGGGGGGGGGGGGGAGGAATTAACAAAATTTCACTCCATACTAAAGCAAAGTAACTATTTACAGAAAGACTACAGACAGCATCAGTTACTTGCCTTTGACCCAAAATTCAAAGAGGCATGACCTGCTCGAGCACCAGGTGAAGATCCAAGAACATCCAGCTGGTAAGAAAATGAAGTAACCATCAGCTTACACAATCTTTAGATAATAGTTTATCTCGAAATCCAGACTGTGATCAAACATCTATATGAATTAGAAAGGAATCATGAAGACTGAAGCTAGTACCTTTGACCACATTACTGTATCCATATCAAGCACATCGACATCACCTTGATATCGGTCACCACAATCTCCACCATATATATAGAGCCTATTACCGATTGCAACAGCACTGTGGCTATCCCTGGGAATAGGCATCTCACCCCTCACTTCGGGAGATGTCCACTTCATACTTTTTAGGTCCAAAACATGTAAATCATTCAAATAGTTCCCCTCGCCTTCGCCGCTACCACCAAAAATCACTATTTTATCACCACCAACTAGAGTAGCCGTGTGACTTTCACGCGGTGAAGGCGGAATGCCTTGGCATTCAAGTTGAGTCCATTCATGGCTCCTGATATCCAATACATGGAGATCATTGACCTTCCTTGAACCATTCGTACCCCCAAATACGACCATCCTGTGGCCAACAAGAACAGCACTGTGGCTGTCTCTTGGCCCTGGTCCTTGCCCTGTCGTCACAAGAATGCTCCAAGCCATTGCCTCAAGATTTAGTACAATTACATCGCTAAAATGTAAACCGCCACGACATCCCTGAAATATTACTTAATTGAATAAGTTATAAGATTATAACGGCGAACTTATGTAATATACATATAACATTTAGCAGCTTAGTTTCTGAGTCTATAAAAAACTGCTAGAATATATCAACCAATTAATAAATAAAATTGTCTAGACATATGCTGATGAACATATTAACACTGCTATGGATCACTTAATTTCTCTAGAACAGAGAATATCTTCTTTATCAAACACATGTCAAACAGGACCAAGACATTTTCAGCCTAGTGGAAAGCTGTCTTCTTGATAAATCTTAACGGATTAAGTTTCACCTACCAAAAGATGTTTTGTTTTGGGCAACATTAAAGTCCCAGAACAACTATTGAAGAACAGTGGAAAAAAATAAATAGCATGATCCTCCTATTCAATATCTAGACAAAAGAAACATAAGTAAATATATATATATATATATATATATATACACATATATAACAAAAAAAAACATCTTGTGAAAAGTTTGACATCCTCCCCCCACCAAACAATGAATATTTGCGTGAAAGACCAATTTTTGTAGTTCCAATTTTTATAAAGTCCGAAAAACTGAGTTACGAAACCTTTTTAAAAAATTATCATTAATAAATGTAAAATAGTAATGTAAAATAGTCATGTAAAACTCAACTAAGATGAAAATGCCTTGTCCAATTTTTACTTTGAATCGTCATGAATATCAACAAATTTAAATACTTGCTACAGAAAATCACTATTTTCTAGGTTGAAAACAAAATACAAAAGAGACAAAACTGAAAGCAGAAAAAATTCAATTCTCCTTCGTTTTGTTTTCCCTTTCCATTCTTTTGCTTTCTTGTTGCTTTTCCTGGAAGAAGAAACAAGAAAGGACCATGCATCTATACACCAATTTAGTTGAGCTGATTTATCAACATTAGGACAAGAAAAAACAAAAAGAGATGTATATAATATAGGAAAACAAAAAGGACAGCTTTAGAAAGAGTAGCTGCTAATGACCAAAAATAACCATACAGTAACATGAAGGAATAAAAGCACGGCAAAACTAACCCAGAAATTATTCAATCCACAACATCCTCTCTGGAATAGGAAAATACAGTTCCAACCAATATTTTTCAAGAAACAAATATAGAAAGAAGAAAGACTTACTATTATCAAACTTATAATAAAAGAATTCATGAAAAATATTTTATACTTACCCCGAAAACATAAACAAAGCCATTAGAGTAACAAGAAGAATGACCCCATCTTTCAGAAGGATGAACACCCATCACCTTTGGATATAACCACATTGCCTTCTTATTCTTCAGCTGTTGTACTACTTCTCCACCTAAAGATCCCATTTTGTATTTCACTCTCTATCTCTTTCAGTTCAAGAACTTCAAAATATAATGGGGGAAAGAAAAAAAGATAGGAATAATAATGAATAGAAGAAAGGAAAATTAAGGGGGGGGGGGAGGGGGCAGTAGCTAGATAAGGGTCAAAGAGGACATGAAGAAGCCAAGTGACATATCAACTATCAATGTCAATATAGACATGATATGATGGGCGCTTTCACGTCCAAATCACTGTGACACCAACACCAACAGAAGACAGACGCCGTGAGTTAGTGAGTGAAAAGAATATTACTATTCCACTATACCAAGTAGTTTTCAGAAATTATATTTTACTATAGAGTACACGCTATTTCAAATTCCATATTCTCTCTTTCAGAAAAATGGAGAAACAATTAGAAAGAAGAGAGAGAGAGAGATGAATCTTTTTCTTTGTTGTTTTCCACTTCTATTGCTTATTTGTTGTGTTGTTACTTGTGGTCTCTTCACCTTTTTCACTTGTCTAACTGAAAATGATGAAGTTTGGGAGCCTTAGTTTGTGGGAATTGATGGCAAGGTCTTTACGTTTATTTTGGTTTAAACTTTTGTGCACAATTTTTTTTACTATCACATCATTTTAAAAAATAATTATAAATACACGTTTATATAATTATGAAATTAATGTAACACATAAATTAGATAAGTTACTTATCATAATATAAAAGGACAGCATGTTACCCTAAATTCCTATTATGTATGGTGTTAGGAAGAAAATACTCAATCTTATCCTATATTTATGTAAGAAACTGTGTTTACGTTACTTGCTCTGACATACTAAAATGTTTGGCTCTTCCTCTAAGGGGTTGTTGTGTAACAAGCGCATAATGTCCACTGGAACGCCCATGAATTTTATCATCAACTTGATAAATTAATTTCAAGATATAAGGCTTTCCTATTATAACGGGTAATCCTCTAAAATATATTGATGATGTAAGTATTTTTTTAAATACAAGAATACATAATTTAAATCCATTTTAGTTCAGGACAGCAAAGCTTTACAGAAAGTGGAGAAAGAGCTTTCTTGTTTTCTCTTTTCCTTTTTCCTCTTTTTCTTGTATTTGCGTTTATCTTGGTGATGAAGGTAATCTTGGGATTGATGGTCGCCATGATTTTTACGCAAACCCAATTCTCAAGGTAGTTTTTTTTTCTGGTTTAGTGAAGTGGATCTAGAGAAATGTCCCTTCTCAAGGTGTTTGTGGCCAACTTAGGGCTTCGTGCTGTGTTAATACTAAAACTGAACTGTGCAAATTCTTTCTTGAGTTTTGGGAAATGGGAATGGTGCTGTTCCCCTCAAAAGTTTCCAAATTTTCTCTACATTTGCATCTTACTCTTCTCTTTTATCGAGTAGAACTTGTACTAATAATAACAAATTTTTAACTTCTCTTCACCGGTAACTTTCTTCATTCTTTTAATACACAAATTCATATTTAATGATTAACTTTCTTCATTCTTTTAATGATCGCAATACACAAATTCATATTTAATGATCGCAATACATGGTATCAAAGAGAGAACACAGTCGAATCGAAGACAATAATCTTGCTTATTAGAAGAAATGATATTTATAAAAGAAAAATAAATATTTATCATCCAATAATATTTAATAAAAAATATTCTATAGTATTAAGTACATGATCCGTTACAAAGAATATGATATTCAGTGTTTATCATTACACATTCTTCAATGGTGTTCATAATTGCCATTTAAAAGGTGCTTGATATTAGGACATTATTTTGTAGGTGTAACTTTAAATAGTGAGCTTTACCATCATTGTAATGGACACAAATTTTCTTACAAGCATACACTATATTTTATCAAAAATTCAATAATATTTTACGTTCTTGCTTATTTATATTGTTCTTACTGCCTCCGGAAGCTCTGTACTCGAAACTAAGATATCAAGGCTAAGCCTTACATTTTTGTCTAATTCATTTATCAAAATCGATTCACTTAACGCACACATAAATTCAATTGTACCATTTTACGAGTAAACAGTTTGGCGCCCGCCGTAGGACTTAGATAGTTGTGTAATTGAATTGATTCCCGCATCTATTACTAACTTGTTTGATTCTTTGTTCTTAGCAAAAATAATTAAAAAGGCAGATAACGATGTCAACATCGTAGTCAAGTTAAGGCCCAAGAAAATCAGCCTCAACACGAAGATTTCATCAGTGATACATGCAACGAAGAGGATGAGGCCACGCCGGTTCATGGCGGGTAATATCCATGACGTGTTCGAGAGCAACTCCTGATAATACTGAAGACGAGCACGTCGTTGAAATAGTAAGGATCCTGAGGGAGCAGAAGGCCATTATAGGTCATCTCTCGTGGCAGGATCAAGTAATGATAAAATCAAGGCAGGCGTTGCCGGGAGCTTCCAACAACACGAATGGACGAGGTCCAGTTCCTCCTGGTGCTCCCGCAAACCAAACAATGCGGAGGGTCGATAACAACACCCCGATGGGCGAAGTCGGTTTTGACAGGGCCGGAGGAAACAGTATCGGATCCGGCAACAACAATAAGAATGATCCCTTTAAAAACGAGTTCATGCGGTTTATGAAGGAAATAAACACCCGAATGGATTAAATTCCGGGCATACCACCAGTATTGAAAGGACCGGACTCGAAGAAGTACACCCAACTGCCGTTCAATCCCAGCACGATATTAGAGTTGATCGCGAAACAGTTCAAAATGCCAAATGTGCCGAAGTACGATGGGACTTTAGATCTGCAGGAGCATATCACCACCTATACAACAGTGGTGAAGGGGAACGATTTGGCTCTACACGAGATTGAGTCAGTCTTATTGAAGAAATTCAACGAGACTTTCACGAAGGGGGCCTAGACATGGTATTCACTCTTGCCCGAGCATTCTATAGATTCCTTCGAGATACTCGCAGATTCTTTCATTAAGGCTCATGCCGGGGCCAAGAAGGTAAAGGCTTGTAAGGCCGACATATTCAGGATTGCACAAGGAGAGTCCGAATTGCTACGAGAGTTCGTGACCAGATTCCAGAAGGAAAAAATGTTGCTACCAGTCGTACCAAAAGAATGGGCCGCATATATTCGAAGAGTTCTGATGCTTCTCGAAAATTGAACAAAAGCTGCTCGAGTTCCAGGAAATAACATGCGCGGATGTTCACTACGCATATGAGTCAAAGATAAGAAGTGAAGATGATCATCTCGGCTTTCCGACATCAACCAATGGTCGAGAATGGAAGAAGAATAAAGAGAAGTCAAGAGATGATTTCGGCTCAGATCGATGGTCTTCAAGGGGTTGGTTTCTGCCCTATGAACGGGCTGAAGGACGCAGCAGAGGTTTTCGATCGTTGAATAGATTCAGTATCTATAGGAGAAATGATCGAGGCCGGAATAATAGGTCGTTGCAGGATAATGAGGCATCAGGTTCTCGAGATTCCTCCTATCCTAGGATTTTCGAGTACAACTTTAACGTCAGTGTAGTGGAGCTGGTGTCGGCTATGAGGAGCATCAAAGAGGCACGGTTCTCGAAGCCAATGAGATCCGGTCCCAGCCGAAGTGATCCTAATTTATGGTGTAAATATCATAGGACCAACAATAACCGGACAGGGGACTGTCGGCATTTGCCCGAGGAGGTGGCGACATTACTAAAGAACAGTCATCTTAGAGAATTTTTAAGTAACCGGGATAAAAACAACTATGGCCACAATTGTGATAATGTAGAACCTTCAAAAGAAAGAGAAAATCCCCCGCGCTTGACGATCATCATGATTTTTGGGGGGAATGAGATTAAAGGCGTGACATTCTTGGGCGCAAAAAAGATGAAGGTGTCAGTGACCCACAGCAAGAGAGTCCGGGAAGTCGCTGAGGATGACATTACTTTCACAGAGGAAGACGCAGATGGACTACTGTTGTGCACAACGATGCATTGGTAATCTCTTTAAATGTCCTAGATTTTAAAATTAAACGTGTTTTGGTGGAACCAGTAAGTTCGGCCACCATCATCCAATGGAGAGTGTTGGAGGCCAAGCTCACCGGAAGCATCATTCCGGCCACAAAACTCCTCGCTGGGTTCAACCTAGCAAGTGTGGCAGCTCGAGGAGAGATCCTGCTGCCCACGAATGCCGGGGGTGATGAAGAAGACCGTTTTGAGGTGGTGGACGGCGATATGGGCTATAATGTTATCCTGGGGAAACCATGGTTACACGAGATAAAGGTTGTATTATCAACATATCACCAATTGCTGAAATCCAGAACTCACAAGGGAATTAAACAAATAAGAGGCGACCAACCGGCAGCAAGGGAGATAAATGCAATATCAGTTTCCAGTAGCAAAGGAAAAGAGCATGCGACATAGCAATTACAGGAACTGGCGCCTGCTCCCGGGCCGAGCAAAATCAACCAGGAGAGGAGTCTTTGGAACCCTATCAGGTACCAAGATATTTTAAGGTACCAGAAGAAATGAACGCAACAAAATCCACGGCGGAAGAACTTGAACAAGTAGCATTGTTCGAAAAATTCTTAGAGAAGAAGTTCCACTTGGGGGCAGGACTCACCCCGAGCTTAGGTATGGATTTATTGAATTTCTTAAACTTAATGTTGATTGTTTTGCGTGGTCGTATGCAGATATGACATGTATCGCGCCAGAAGTGTCCATGCACAAACTAAGCCTAGATCCTAACATCCCTCCGGTAAGACAGAAAAATCGTCCTATTGCCGAGGTCAGGAATAAATTCGTCAAGGAAGAGGTAAATTGCTTGCTCGATTTGGTTCAATCCGAGAGGAAAAGTATCCTGACTAGCTAGCTAACGTAGTAGCAGTTCCAAAGAAGAATAATAAGTTTCGCATGTGCGTAGACTATAAGGATTTAAATAAGGCGTTCCCGAAAAACTTATTTCCATTGCCAAACATTGATCAAATGATTGATGTGATGGCTAGGCACGAGTTAATGAGTTTCTTTGATGCTTACTCCGGGTACAACCAAATGAAGATGAACCCGGAGGATCAGGAAAAAACTTCGTTCGTAACGAACTTTTGCACATATTGTTACAATGTGATGCCTTTCGGGCTAAAGAATGTCGGAGCCACTTATCAACGGCTCATAAACAAATGTTTGAGAAATACATAGGGAAAACTATGAAAGTTTACATAGATGATATGATGGTTAAGTCTTTAAACGCAGGTGACCATTTGAAACACCTGCAAGAAACCTTTGACATCTTAAGAAAACACAACATGAAGCTTAACCCCGAGAAGAATGCATTCGGGGTCAGCTCCGGAAAGTTCCTGGGATTACTTATGTCGCAAAGGGGGATCGAGGTTAACCTCGTTAAAATTAAAGCCATCAAAGACATCCCGAACCAGCTATCAAGCGTAAAAGAGGTTCAAAGGCTGACGGGGAGACTGGCCGCTTTGAGTAAATTCATTTCCCGGTCTTTATAAAAATGCCATCATTTCTTTGCACTTCCCAAAAAGAAGAATAACTTTATATGGACACTGGAATGTCAGCAGGCTTTGAAGGATCTGAAAAGGTATTTGTCAAGCCCTCCGTCACTGTCAAAACTGAAGAAAGGAGAACAACTATTGATCTACTTAGCGGTCTCGGAGGTAGCAATAAGTGCTGTTTTAGTCCGCGAGGACGAAGGTAAGCAATCTCCTATTTATTATGTAATTAAACTCGTTACCTACATCTGAAAAAATTGGCCTTAGCCCTCTTAGTCATTGCTCAAAAGCTAAGGCCTTAATTCAAATGTCACCCGATGGCTGTGGTAACCACCTTTCCCCTGCGGAATATTCTTCATAAACTAGAACTCTCATGAAGGTTGGCTAAGTGGGCCGTCGAAATGAGCAAATTTGACATAGAATAAAAACCCAGGACTGCAATTAAGTCACAAGTTTTGGCCGACTTTGTGGCCGATTTCAGTTTGGGACTTTTACCTTTGGCTACCAAATAAGCAGTAGTGGTGTCGGAATCGACACAGGAGTTTGGACCTTGTTCATAAATGGAGCTTCTAATGTGAAGGGGTCCGGGCTCGGCATAGTGTTAACCACGCCCTCCGAAGAAACCCTGAGGCAGGCCATAAGAACTATTCCTCTGACTAACAACGAAGCGGAGTATGAAGCTTTGATTGCAAGGCACGAATTGGACCGAAATCAAATTCGACTCCCAATTGGTAGTTGATTGCGTCCAAATGCACACCTCAAAAGAGGTATAAAACGGTTATTTGCAATAATAGAAACCCAACTAAGAGTCAGGGGTCGAATTCACATGGAGCTAAGATAGGAGTTAGGGGTATATATTTCAATATGACTGATTGAATTATCTAGATTGCACTTCCACACGAAGATTTATTTTCTATTTCTAATTTTACTTCAAAGATTGCAAATTAAAGAAAGAAGACTAGAGATAATTGTTTTTGAGGTTTTTCCAAATTGATAAAAAGCCTAGGGTTGTGACCATTAACTAGGTGTTTGCTTGATGGTATAAAGACTTTAATGCTTGTTTTTAGGACTTTAAGACTTTAATTGGGGTATACTACTATAGCTATCAACTCTAAATTACCCACTCAATACCTCTCGGTCAGATAGTGGTTTTTCCCAATTTGACTTTCTCAAGACCAAATGGGTATCACATAAAACAGTTAATAAAATCTCAAGTCGAGTTATTACTATCTCTAGATTGAACCCTTTAATTGGGTTAATCAATCTCTTGATTGACCCAATTCCTAGTTAGCTAAGTTATCCTAGACTAGGTCTCTCTCTCTCAAGTAGAGACTAAGTCAAATAGGCATGAATTAATGTTTGCAACCATTAACTCCACAATTAAAGCATGAACTAAGCTAAATAATAAATACCCAATCATAGACAAACACTAAATTAGATACCCATACGGTTTACACACTAGGGTTGGGTCACAACCTTAGTAAAAATCTAGCTACTCATACTTGGGTTTGAAGAAAATAGAGAAGAAAGACTAATTAAACTCATAATGAAAGCTTAAAATGATTAAATCTATTGTAAAATATACCAAAGCAAAGTAAACCTCCAAAAATAGCAAAGAAAAATGGCTACAGTAATTTCAGAGGTTCAAATTTGACCTAATTTTGTGAAACTCGTCTATTTATACAAGGCTGAAAATCTCGGACAAAAATACCCCTTGGGAGGTTCTGCGGCCGCATAATTCCATGTGCATTTCGCAGATTTCTTCATCTGGCAGGAGCTGGAGTTCTGCGGCCGCACAATTCTGAACTGTGGTTGTGGAGCAACTTTTATGCGGTCCACAGATTTAGAACTGCGGCCGCAAGATAATCTTATGTGGTCCGCAATATTAAGATTGCAGCCGCACAAATCTTCTGCAGTCTGCAATTCACTGAGGCTCTGGACTTGGTCTTTTTGTATACTCTCTGATCTTGACTCCTAGCCAAGCTTTAGCGGCCGCACAATTTATGTGCGGTCCGCAATCTGCACAAATGCCTGCTAATTGTTCCTTCTTTGTTTGCGGCCGCAGATGGAATTCTGTGGTCCACAATTTCTTCTGCAACCGCAGAATTCCTTCTACGAACCGCACATTGTGTGCTTCTGTTCCCTTTATTGCCTTGTGCATAGATTTCTCCTTTTTTAGTCTGATTTCATCTCGGGGCAACTTCCAGCATTCCTGCAATTTTGCACAATTTCATTAGTTTCGGGAACAGAATTCAATGCTTTTAGACTAAAACAAAAATTAAAAGGTGCTAACAAGTAGTCAAAATCTCCACTTATCAACTTCCCCAAACTTAAGTCTTTGCTTGTATTCAAGAAAATAAATTAGCTCACACCTCCAAAAGTTAAGGATCATTTCAGCGAGTCAAAAGTGAGCCATCCACACATCAATTGGGACCAATAATTATCCATGCTACCTATGTATTATCAACAAGGCGACAAGTTAAACGTTTATGCGCATATAGTTCTAAAGTGACATTTGAGCATCAAAAGTTGACTTAACCCATCAAGGACTCTTTCTCTATCATGTAGGTCATGGTGGACTCCAAACTCTTCCTCTTCTACTTTCCGGTTTCCTGGCTCACTTAAGAAGTTTAGTACTCAATCCAAAAATTTATGAAAGGTTCACTCATCTTTCTCAAGAGAATGTTGCAAGTACGACTTCAAGTACCATAGGCTTGCCCCTCATGTAGATTGCCACTAATGTAAGCTCACTCGGCTCGAAATTAAATAGGACTTCTTTCAGGATGTAATGAAGACTTTTGGATTAGGGTTAGATACAATATGGGTGAGTGGTTACACCTTTCCTTAAGCATTCCATTTTTCATTTTTCGACTCACACTTTGCCAATTCTTTGAGGCACTTTCTTTTCCTTGGGAATCAAGAGAGACTTAACATCACTCTTTCTTGATCATTTCATTCATTTTCTCCCTCTTTTATTTCTTCTTGTTTGGGATCATTACCTCTCTTTGAATCCCTTCAACTCTTCCACTATTTTGTATTTTCCTTTTGTTCTTTTCTTGCCTTTTCTTCTCATCACTTCTTTTCTCTTTTTGTACCTTGATACCTTTTTCAAGCTCCTCGTCTCTCCCCAAACTTACATTTTTAGCCAATTGTTTCACAAGAGTGTTAAGGAAAGCTCGAATGCCAAGAGAGCATCACGATCAAACGAGTAAAAGCTTGTAACTTGATTGTCAAATGAGAAAGGCTCGAGGCTCAACGGGGTTGACTAGGGATCACAACATTGGTGGGCAATAGAAAACTCAAACAGGCCAAGGAAAGTCTGCAATCACTTCTCAAGCCAAGCAAAACTTAGGATTTCGCCTTGAAACACATTCGGGGTAAGTTCTAGACCTTTTTCACGGTTACTTGGACTAACAACAAAGCATCTCACCTCTCACACAACCAGATTGTTAACGAGGACAGAGTCGAGGGCCCACGACGACCACATTCAAGTTTAAAAATCACTATGGTTCAATTAAACCACTCGATGGTCGCCAAACTCAACTTAAGAGTCACAAAGTCACTAACTAGAGCTATTTCTTTCAGAAGCCTTATTTTTAACCATAAGTACGTAGTTAAGTGTGTTGGTACCAATTGAAGCACGTTTGACTCTTCAAGCATGACTCAATTAGGTTTTTTTATTTATTACTACTACTATTATTATCTAAACACCAAAAACGAACTAATTTCCTTAAGAAGGTTGTCACACAATCCATCGTTGGGACGATTTACCCGGTTCACACAACAATTACCTTTGGAAAGAACCGTAGCATTAAGAAAATAAAAGGCTTACTTTATACTAAAACATAAAAAGAAGCTACTAAAACAAACAAAGAAGCTACAAACTCAAACTACGAACTAATAATGGAACCAAAAATGAAGAAGCTAATTAAACAAAAACTACTGAATATACATAATGAGAAAAAGAGAGAGAATATATACAGAATAAGAAAGAGAAAGAAGATAATATCAAGTTATTACAGGCCAATTGTCTCATAATGTACCAAAAATTGATCAAAAAAACTCCACTCCCCCCACCCCCCCGAAGAGGGAAAATAGTGAAGAAAACTCCATATGGCTCCTTGGACATCTCTATTTCCACAGCAATGTCACCGCCATCAGTCTCATCCAACTGAATCTCATCATCCTCAACACTGGGAGTGCCTGGGTTGGTGAAGATCTGATGCACTGCCTCGATAGTGTCGGTAGCAGAGTCTGGCTCCTCAAACTGGCCAGCTGGTGCCACCGGTAATGGTGGTGCTGCAGGAACTGGGTCTGAAGGGTGTGGGTCAATCAACATGTCAAAAGAGATATCTCTGACTGCAGCAAGCTTGGTCACCTGCCTCCGGAGCTTGTCCACTGACTTCTTACTAGCCTGGGACTTTCTCATCTTCTTGACTTCTTTGCCCAGCTCTTCGATCACTGAACCGTGTTGTACTAAGGTAGCCATGATGGTGTTTTGGTTCTCTAGGAGCTTCTTCAATGTCTCCTCAATTGTCGGGGGAATCTGAGGTGCCTGAACTGAAGACTGTGCTGCAACAGTACTAGATAGGTCACACAACTTTACAGTGGTTGTGCATCTAGTTGTAGAGGCTCGCAATGTCTGGGAGACTCGCAGTGTAGAAAGTTGGGCAATAGGCATGGGCACCGGCTTCAAAGCCAAGGTGGAACCTGTGACAGGAACTACAATAGGAACTGAAGATGATGGTGGAGGCATAACTGCGGCACTAGAGGAAGGCTTGGCCGAAATGGATGGAACATCAACTGCCTCCGCAACTATAGCCACCGGCTCATCAAACTGGCCTGTGGTAGTAGACAACAAACATTTTCTCTTAGAGTTGTTCTCATCCCTCAGTGAGTTTTTCGGCGGCACCTTTGTATCATAATCCCTTGGCTCTACCCTCGCACCCGTGAGATACTATGTAATAGTGTTGGGATACGGGTAGGACGAGTCATCTTGCCAAGCAATCACTGAGATGTCGGCCGACATCACGGCACACACATTGATAGGGTATCCGGCCATGATAGAAGCAATTAGAACTGCCCAAGGAATTTGGAGATAGGTCTCATTCTGGCTCGGGTCCAATCTGCTGCAGACAAAGGTTTGCCACCCCTTTGCCTCAAAGCTTAGAGTGCTTCTGTGAATAGGAACCCCTGCTGTGATCCATGGCGATGGTGGCCCTGGAGCTGCCAGAATCTCTACTAACCAAGGCCAGGCTTCATCTCCTATTGCATACTTCTCCAAGTATTCCTTCAGCTCGACATCTTCGAAACTCAAGTACATGTTGAGAGTATTTTGATCAAATCTCACTTTAAGGTTACGCACTTTGGTTACCTTTGTCCCCTTCTTGATATGCGCCACATTGGCGTAGAATTTTCGAACAAGATATTCTTTGGCATCCACCACACTCTAGGTGAACCTCATCAACCCCTTCATTCCTTGAACTGCCTCAGCATTGCCGAGTTATATTTCTCCAGATCCTTCAATTGAAACTGCCACTCAAGAGTAAGTGACCTCACTAGCCACCATTGATGGAAGCCGGTGAAGGCGGCCAAGCTAACAAACCAGTTCTCCCAAACCTCTTTCTTCTTCGTCCTTTCAAGGCCGGCAATTGTAGCATCTCCCCTTCTGCCATCATCAGAGATGTCTTGAACTAATGTATCTGGTGCCTAAGGGACAGGTGTAGTGGATGGCTCAGAAGCCTGACTAGCACTTTCCGAACCCTTGAAAGTGCTGTGTGATGATGACGGCTCGTCCCTCAATTGAAATCTCCCTGACGACCTGGACTGTACTTCCGGTTGTTCCTGAACAGAGGCTGAGTTTCCCTCTAATACGTCCCTAGGCGGGGCGTATGAACTCGTCTCAGAGAGATCTGCACCTCTCCCTCTCCCGGCTGTTGGTTTCTTTGTGATTGTTCTTTGTTGGCCGAGGGGTAAGGCACTCTTGCCTCGACCCCTAGAAGGTTCACCCCTTCCTTTAGCAATATCACCTCCGCCTCTCGATCGAACCATTATCTGTATCAAGTAGAAGCAGTCGTTAGTGGCAATTCAATGTTCAATCAGACACAGGATATGTACAAGAAAATACCAGAAAACAAAGTGAAGGCCACGGTCAAATCATGCTTGCAGAATGAGGATCTGTGGTCTGCACATTTTTCTTTGTGGCCACAGATGAGGCCTTGAGGACCACATAATTCTCTCTTGCGGCCGCAGATGTGAAGTGCGGTCCGCACATTTTTCCTTGCGGCCGCAAATCAGAAATCAAAATTATGCCAACTCTCTGATGATAGAGAGTTGGCTGACGTGCGGTCGCAACATGTTTTCTGCAATCCGCACAATTTGTCTTGCGGCCGCACATTTGAGTTACAAATTTGAAAACTCTCTAATGACAGGACAAGGGCAGTTTTGCGGCCGCAATGAGTTTTCTACGGTCCGCATAATTTTTGTTGCGGCTGCAGACTCAGTCTTAACTAAACTGACCTATAATCAACTTCTGCGGACCACACAATTTCAGGTGCGGCCGCAGAATTCAAAATATACGAAAAGTCATTTCTAGGGTTTGCAATTTTTGTGCAAATTTTGACATGGTAACATCATAAAAGCATGAGAATACATTTACCCATTTCGCATAGAGCATGTACTAGTTGACCTACTACAGATATACCCTCACAAGTGTGTACACTTGAATTCTATCGACAAATGGCCTAGAATTGACTAAAAATCTAAAAATCAAAAGAAAAAAAGATTAACAAGATTATGAAGCATACCAAATGAATGAGTGTGATTAGTGATTGATCAAAGACGTTGTATGAATTCACAGGTAGACTCAGCAAGAAACTTCAAAAGATTACTGTGGTTTTGCTCAGAGAGGGAAAAGAGTAACAGTAGCCCTAGCCCTCTATTTATACTCTTGATGTTGCTAAGGGATAGAGGGGAGAGTGCGGCCGCACAATTTCATGTGCGGTCCACGCTCTGTTACCTGAGGCTTCAATTGTGGTCTCCATCTACGGTCCGTAAAATTTTGTTCGCGATAGTAGATCACTTGTTGCAGCCGTAGATCCATCATTTTTCTGACAGACAAACTTTAGAGAGTTGGCATGTTTAATCTTCTATTTGTACGGTCCACATGACAATTGTACGGCCGCAGAGCACTTTTTCTGAAGCAAATGTAAATGTGCGGTCCGCACAATTCAATTGCGGTCCGCAAATCTTGCAATACTTAGCCAGATCTACGTCCACCATTCCTGTAAAGCACACTCATCCCTATAGCACACTTCAAATCAAGTTAGCACAAAAATAACATGTAACTAAAAAAGAAGAAAAGAAAAGAAAAAGAAACATAGGTTGCCTCCCAAGAAGCGCATGATTTAATGTCGCAACACGATGTAGAATACCATCAGTTGAAATGAATGACCGCCACGATGTGGCCATCTCCAACTTTTCCCAAATAGTGCTTCACCTGGCGTCCATTGACTCGGAATTCCTTATTGTTTTTGTTCTTCAAGTCCAATGCACCAAAAGGCGTCACACCCACAATTCAAAGGGACCACTTCATTTAGACTTTAGCTTTCCGGAAAACGTCCTCAACCTTGAGTAAAATAACAACACAAGATCTCCCACCTTGAACTCTTTGTTCCAAATGTATTTGTCATGAACATATTTCATCTTTTCTTTGTACAAGGACGAACTTGCATAAGCATGGTACCGAAACTCGTCCAATTCAATCAAATGTGCAACCCTCAAGTTAGCGGCTACATCCCACTTAATATTCAACTTCTTTAGATTGTGCTCTAGTTCCATCCGAAGATGACAAGCTTTGCCGAACACCTACCGGTATGGCGACATTCCGATAGGTGTCACAATGCATTATCAAGATTCTTGGACCAATCCGTCCGGTTAGGATTCACCGTTTTGGACTAAATATTCTTTATCTCCTGATTAGAGTCTTCCACTTGACCGCTAGCTTGTGGGTGATAGGAAGTCGTGACTTTATGAGTAACACCATACTTGCTAAGTAAAGTGTTGAAATCCTTGTTGCAAAAATATGAGACCCCTCCCCCCCCCCCC